>JAKFHT010001446.1:1822500-1825000 GCA_023783455.1 Erythrocebus patas | reverse complement strand
CTCCTTTGTCACCCAGGCTGGAGTGCAATGGCGCGATCATGGCTCACTGTGGCCTCCACCTCCCTGGCTGAAGCGATCCTCACCTCAGCCTCCTAAGTAGCTGGACTACAGGCACCTGCACCACACCCAGCTAATTTTTTGACTTTTGTAGAGAGGTCTCACTGTGTTGCCCAGGCTGGACCAGTGCTTTCTGGCTGCGGCCAGGACAGGCTTGTGTCTCCCTTCTGGGCTGGGATGTCCTGAACACCCTTAGGCTGGGGAGGTCAGGAGTTTGTGACCAACCACATACCAACATGTAACTGTCTCTAGCTAAAAATACACAAATTACAGTGTTGGTGGCACATATCTGCAATCCCAGATACTCGGAAGCTGAGGCAGGAGAACTTGACACAACTAACACCAGAGTAATTATCCAGTGAGCTGAGATTTTAATATTGGACTCACAGCCTGGGTGACAATAATATAATATACTCTGTCTCATAAAACAAACAAACAAACAAAAACCAAAACCAAAAGCATTAGCCAGGCATATGGCACATGCCTGTAACAACTACTCAATACTTAAATTACACATACACCTCACATAACGGGTTGCAATGAGCCTATAATGTGACTGATTGATTGATGGTCATCATTCGATCAAATAGATATATAGATAATATAGATAGACAATATTGGATATACAGACAGATATATTATACTATAGATAAATGATACAACAGACATTTGGTGCTCACGCCTGCAATACATAGCTACTATATAACCACAATAATATAATAGAACATTCACAGGCTACAACATGGTACACACTGCACTCTAGCCTGGATAATTAATCATCTCTAAATACATACATTTTTATTTTAATGACTATTAATATTAATATTATATACATTATATATATACACTATAACTTTACACAGATCTCATTTATTAATTATAAGGATATGCTACTGTTTCATAATACACATATCTCTACATATGAATCCCTTGCACTAACATATAATATATTATTAACTGGCATAAGCAGGACTTAGGCATAATATACTTGGTGACTCTAATAAGCTCAAGGTTGTAAATATTACACCACATGTATAATACAGTCGATATAATATAATTGGACCCTTAGCATGTACACTATATATACATAATACACACTGTGCCCTCAGCTTATAATCATTACACAGAATATACACTGGCATTATATAAACCTATCCTACACATAAATAATATACTACATATAATAAATACGATTACACATATAATTATATAAGGACTACCCAGTACCCTTATAAATCGGACCCTTCCTGGGTACACACACAGGATATTGTTTAATATTCACAGCCTTGATATATCACACTGCACACCTCACATAGAACTAATTGAAATATTGGGCATATACTAAGAACAGAAATAATAAACTCAACTATATAATTGGGTGAGTGGGTCTCAATATTGAGATTACGCCTAGACATATTATAACGGTGGCTAAAGTCACTATTATACATATACCCTACACACTGCTGCTCCATGCGTAATAATTAATATTAATAATAATTTGTTTTGTTAATTATAATACACATTATACTCACCATAATAAACCAATCACACATAATACACACACACCTAATCCTCTCACCTCACCTCCTACACTAGGACTACCACACACGGCACCACACCCAGCTAATATTGACTTTTACACTAATACTGTATATTGGCTGGACCAGTGCTTACTACACACCAGGCCAGGACACTATTAATCTCCTTCCACTTATGTCCTAACACCATTAATAAATTCATAATATATTACATCCATTATTGGGTTTATTTTAGGTGGCATGGCACACAGAAAACACACAAACACATACCACACGCAAACACACACACCACACACACGCGCCACACACACACCAACACACACACACCATACACATACCACACAAAAACACATACCATACACAAACACACACTACACACACACCAACACACACACACCATGCACACACCACACAAACACATGCACCACACACACAAATACACACCTCACACAAACACGCACACCACACACACCAACACACACACACACCATACATATACCACACAAACCCACCACACACACCAACACTCACACACCATACACACACCACACAAACACACCATACACACACCAACACAACCATCACACACACATACACAAACACACACATACACAAATACACACACACCACACATGCACACACCACACACCACACCACACCACACACACACCACACACATAATATCACCACACACACAAATACACACACATATATATTACATACAATAATACAATATAATTTATACACCTACACAAATTATTAATTTATATAGCTTACACACCACTATTATAATACACTATATAATAATTACCACATTAATAATTATATAATATAATAAACCACATTAATTACACAAACACTACACTTAATTACATACACACACTCCTACAAACACACCATACACA
>JAKFHT010001445.1:0-29339 GCA_023783455.1 Erythrocebus patas | reverse complement strand
AAGTGTATCAAGTATGTAACAAGTTAATATTAAAAATGATTCTTCATATGGTCTTTTGTAATCAATGTAAAAGAATGTAAAATGTGTTTTTGCTTGAAGATTTAGTGACTGTCCAAGGAATCACAATTTTTGAGCTTTTCTATCCAGAGAACCATACTATGTGAAAATACTATAATGCCTCATATAAAAAAGCACAGCGATAAAATTCCACATGTGGCTGGGCATGGTGGCTCAAGCCTGTAATCCTAGCACTTTGGGAGGCCGAGAGAGGTGGATCACCTGAGGTCAGGAGTTTGAGATCAATCTGACCAACACGGTGAAACCCCGTCTCTACTAAAAATACAAATATTAGCCAGGCGTGGTGGCAGGTGCCTGTAATCCCAGCTACTCGGGATGCTGAGGCAGGAGGATCGCTTGAACCCGGGAGGTGGAGCTTACAGTGAGCCGAAATTGCGCCACTGCACTCCAGCCTGGGCGACAGAGCCAGACTCCGTTTCAAACAAACAAACAAACAAACAAATTATCTCATTGTTTTGACTTTAGATTATTCTCTATATTAAACATTCTTGTTTAATGTAAAGTTTGAAAAATTTAGTGCCTTTGTACTTTATCGTGAAACTTCTCTGATGTTTATTTAGACTTGATTTTTGAATACTTCTTCACATTTATTGCATTTGAAAATTTTCCCTATGGAAGAATTCTCTATGAATTCTGGTTATTTCTAAGGTTTATATTTTAGATCAAACTCTTTCTACATCCATTACATGTATAGTATTCCTTCAAGAAGCCTTTCGCTAAGGCTGTTCTTGTGAAATTGGCAAAGTGATATTTGGAAGCCCATAGAGGGCTACGGTGAACAAGGAAATATCTTCCGTTCAAAACTAAAAAGAAGCTTTCTGAGAAACTGCTCTGTGTTCTGTTAATTCATCTCACAGAGTTACATCTTTCCCTTCAAGAAGCCTTTTTCTAAGGCTGTTCTTGTGGAAATGGCAAAGGTATATTTGGAAGCCCATAGAGGGCTACGGTGAAAAAGGAAATATCTTCCGTTCAAAATTAAAAAAAAGCTTTCTGAGAAACTGCTCTGTGTTCTGTTAAATCATGTCACAGAGTTACATCTTTCTCTTCAAGAAGCCTTTCGCTAAGGCTGTTCTTGTGGAATTGGCAAAGTGATATTTGGAAGCCCATAGAGGGCTATGTTGAAAAACGAAATATCTTCCGTTCAAAACTGGAAAGAAGCTTTCTGAGAAACTGCTCTGTGTTCTGTTACTTCATCTCAAAGAGTTACATCTTTCCCTTCAAGAAGCCTTTGGATAAGGCTGTTCTTGTGGAATTGGCAAAGTGATATTTGGAAGCCCGTAGAGTGCTACGGTGAAAAAGGAAATATCTTCCGTTCAAACCTGGAAAGAAGCTTTCTGAGAAACTGCTCTGTGTTCTCTTAATTCATCTCATAGAGTTAGATCTTTCCCGTCAAGAAGCCTTTCGCTAAGGCTATTCTTGTGGAAATGGCAAGGGGATATTTGGGAGCCCATAGAGGGCTATGGTGAAAAAGGAAATATCTTCCGTTCAAAATTAAAAAAAGCTTTCTGAGAAACTGCTCTGTGTTCTGTTAAATCATCTCACAGAGTTACATCTTTCTCTTCAAGAAGCCTTTCGCTAAGGCTGTTCTTGTGGAATTGGCAAAGTGATATTTGGAAGCCCATAGAGGGCTACGGTGAAAAACGAAATATCTTCCGTTCAAAACTGGAAAGAAGCTTTCTGAGAAACTGCTCTGTGTTCTGTTAATTCATCTCAAAGAGTTACATCTTTCCCTTCAAGAAGCCGTTCGCTAAGGCTGTTCTTGTGTAAATGGAAAGTGATATTTGGAAGCCCTTAGAGGGCTAGGGTGAAAAAGGAAATATCTTCCGTTCAAACTGGAAAGAAGCTTTCTGGGAAACTGCTCTGTGTTCTGTTAATTCATGTCACAGAGTTAAATCGTTCCTTCAAGAAGCCTTTCGCTAAGGCTGTTCTTGTGGAATTGGCAAAGTGATATTTGGAAGGCCATAGAGGGCTATGGTGAAAAAGGAAATATCTTCCGTTCAAAACTGGAAAGAATTTTCTGCGAAACTGATCTGTGTTCTGTTAATTCATCTCCCAGAGTTACATCTTTCCCTTCAAGAAGCCTTTCGCTAAGGCTGTTCTTGTGGAATTGGCAAAGTGATATTTGGAAGCCCATAGAAGGCTATGGTGAAAAAGGAAATATCTTCCGTTCAAAACTGGAAAGAAGCTTTCTGAGGAACTGCTCTGTGTTCTGTTAATTCATCTCACAGAGTTACATCTTTCCCTTCAAGAAGCCTTTCGCTAAGGCTGTTCTTGTGCAATTGTCAAAGTGATATTTGGAAACCCATAGAGGGCTACGGTGAAGAAGGAAATATCTTCCGTTCAAAACTGAAAAGAAGCTTTCTGAGAAACTGCTCTGTGTTGTGTTAATTCATCTCACGGAGTTACATCTTTCCCTTCAAGAAGCCTTTTTCTAAGGCTGTTCTTGTGGAAATGGCAAAAGGATATTTGGAAGCCCATAGAGGGCTATGGTGAAAAAGGAAATATCTTCCGTTCAAAACTGGAAAAAAACTTTCTGAGAAACTGCTCTGTGTTCTGTTAATTCACCTCACAGAGTTACATCTTTCCCTTCAAGAAGCCTTTCGCTAAGGCTGTTCTTGTGGAATTTGCAAAGTGATATTTGGAAGCCCATAGATGGCTACGGTGAAAAAGGAAATATCTTCCGTTCAAAACTGGAAAGAAGCTTTCGGAGAAACTGCTCTGTGTTCTGTTAATTCATCTCACAGAGTTACAACTTTCCCTTCAATTAGCCTTTCGCTAAGGCTGTTCTTGTGGAATTGGCAAAGGGATATTTGGAATCCCATAGAGTGCTATGGTGAAAAAGGAAATATCTAACGTTGAAAACTGGAAAGAAGCTTTCTGAGAAACTGCTCTGTGTTCTGTTAATTCATCTCACAGAGTTACATCTTTCCCTTCAAGAAGCCTTTCGCTAAGGCTGTTCTTGTGGAATTGGCAAAGTGATATTTGGAAACCCATAGAGGGCTATGGTGAAAAAGGAAATATCTTCCGTTCAAAACTGGAAAGAAGCTTTCTGAGAAACTGCTCTGTGTTCTGTTAGTTCATCTCACAGAGATACATCTTTCCCTTCAAGCAGCCTTTCGCTAAGGCTGTTCTTGTGGAATTCGCAAAGTGATATTTGGAAGCCCATAGAGGGCTACGGTGAAAAAGGAAATATCTTCCGTTCAAAACTGGAAAGAAGCTTTCTGAGAAACTGCTGTGTGTTCTCTTAATTCATCTCACAGAGTTACATCTTTCCCTTCAAGAAGCCTTTCGCTAAGGCTGTTCTTGTGGAATTTCAAAGTAATATTTGGAAGCCCATAGAGGGCTATAGTGAAAAAGGAAATATCTTCCGTCCAAAACTGGAAAGAAGCTTTTGGAGAAAATGCTCTGTGTTCTGTTAATTCATCTCACACAGTTACATCTTTCCCTTCAAATAGACTTGCGCTAAGTCTGTTCTTGTGGAATTGGCAAAGGGATATTTGGAAGCCCATAGAGGGCTATGGTGAAAAAGGAAATATCTTCCGTTCAAAACTGGAAAGAAGCTTTCTGAGAAACTGCTCTGTGTTCTGTTAATTCATCTCACAGAGTTACATCTTTCCCTTCAAGAAGCCTTTCGCTAAGGCTGTTCTTGTGGAATTGGCCAAGTGATATTTGGAAGTAAATAGAGGGCTATGGTGAAAAAGGAAATATCTTCCGTTCAAAACTGGAAAGAAGCTTTCTGAGAAACTGCTCTGTGTTCTATTAATTCATCTCACAGAGTTACATCATTCCCTTCAAGAAGCCTTTCGCTAAGGCTGTTCTTTTAGAATTGGCAAAGTGATATTTGGAAGCCCATAGAGGGCTATGGTCAAAAAGGAAATATCTTCCGTTCAAAACTGGAAAGAAACTTTCTGAGAAACGGCTCTGTGTTCTGTTAATTCAGCTCACAGAGTTACATCTTTCCCTTCAAGAAGCCTTTCGCTAAGGCTGTTCTTGAGGAATTGGCAAAGGGATATTTGGAAGCCCATAGAGGGCTATGGTGAAAAAGGAAATATCTTCGGTTCTAAACTGGAAAGAAACTTTCTGAGAAACTGCTCTGTGTTCTGTTAATTCATCTCACAGAGTTACATCTGTCCTTCAAGCCTTTCGCTAAGGCTGTTCTTGTGGAATTGGCAAAGTGATATTTGGAAGCCCTTAGAGTGCTATGGTGAAAAGGAAAGATCTTCCGTTCAAAACTGGAAAGAAGCTTTCTGAGAAACTGCTCTGTGTTCTGTTAATTCATCTCACAGAGTTACATCTTTCCTTCAATTAGCCTTGCGCTAAGTCTGTTCTTGTGGAATTGGCAAAGGATATTTGGAAGCCCATAGAGGGCTATGGTGAAAAGGAAATATCTTCCGTCCAAAACTGGAAAGAAGATTTCTGAGAAACTGCTCTGTGTTCTGTTAATTCATCTCACAGAGTTACATCTTTCCCGTCAGGAAGCCTTTCGCTAAGGCTATTCTTGTGGAATTGGCAAAGGGATATTTGGAAGCCCATAGAGGACTATGGTGAAAAAGGAAATATCTTCCGTCCAAAACTGGAAAGAAGCTTTCTGAGAAACTGCTCTGTGTTCTGTTAATTCATCTCACACAGTTACATCTTTCCTTCAATTAGCCTTGCGCTAAGTCTGTTCTTGTGGAATTGGCAAAGGGATATTTGGAAGCCCATAGAGGGCTATGGTGAAAAAGGAAATATCTTCCGTTCAAAACTGGAAAGAAGCTTTCTGAGAAACTGCTCTGTGTTCTGTTAATTCATCTCACAGAGTTACATCTTTCCCTTCAAGAAGCCTTTCGCTAAGGCTGTTCATGTGGAATTGGCAAAGTGATATTTGGAAACCCATAGAGGATATGGTGAAAAAGGAAATATCTTCCGTTCAAAACTGGAAACAAGCCTTCTGAGAAACTGCTCTGTGTTCTGTTATTTCATCTCACAGAGATACATCTTTCCCTTCAAGAAGCCTTTCGCTAAGGCTGTTCTTGTGGAATTGGCAAAGTGATATTTGGAAACCCTTAGAGGGCTATGGTGAAAAAGGAAATATCTTCCGTTCAAAACTGGAAAGAAGCTTTCTGAGAGACTGTTCTGTGTTCTGTTAATTCATCTCACAGAGTCATACCTTCCCCTTCAAGGAGCCTTTCGCTAAGGCTGTTCTTGTGGAATTGGCAAAGTGATATTTGGAAGCCCATAGAGGGCTATGTTGAAAAAGGAAATATCTTCCGTTCAAAACTGGAAAGAAGCTTTCTGAGAAACTGCTCTTTTCTGTTAAGTCATATCACAGAGTTACATGTTTCCCTTCAAGAAGCCTTTCGCTAAGGCTGTTGTTGTGGAATTGGCAAAGTGATACTTGGAAGCCCTTAGAGTGCTATGGTGAAAAAGGAAATATCTTCCGTCCAAAGCTGGAAAGAAGCTTTCTGAGAAACTGCTCTGTGTTCTGTTAATTCATCTCACAGAGTTACATCTTTCCCTGCAAGAAGCATTTCGCTAAGGCTGTTCTTGTGGATTTGGCAAAGTGATATTTGGAAGCCCATAGAGGGCTATGGTGAAAAAGGAAATATCTTCCGTTCAAAACTGGAAAGAAGCTTTCTGAGAAACTGCTCTGTGTTCTGGTAATTCATCTCACAGAGTTACATCTTTCCCTTCAGGAAGCCTTTCCCTAAGGCTGTTCTTGTAGAATTGGCAAAGTGATATTTGGAAGCCCATAGAGGGCTAGGGTGAAAAAGGAAATATCTTCCGTTCAAAACTGCAAAGAAGCTTTCTGAGAAACTGCTCTGTGTTCTGTTAATTCATCTCACAGAGTCACATACTCCCCTTCAAGAAGCCTTTCGCTAAGGCTGTTCTTGTGGGATTGGCAAAGTGATATATGGAAGCCCATAGAGGGCTATGGTAAAAAAGGAAATATCTTCCGTTCAAAAGTGGAAAGAAGCTTTCTGAGAAACTGCTCCGTGTTCTGTTAATTCACCTCACAGAGTTGCATCTTTCCCTTCAAGAAGCCTTTCGCTAAGGCTGTTCTTGTGGAATTGGCAAAGTGATACTTGGAACCCCTAGAGGGCTATGGTGAAAAAGGAAATATCTTCCGTTCAAAACTGGAAAGAAGCTTTCTGAGAAACTGCTCTGTGTTCTGTTAATTCATCTCACAGAGTTACATCTTTCCCTTCAAGAAGCCTTTCGCTAGGGCTATTCTTGTGGAATTGGCAAAGTGATATTTGGAAACCCATAGAGGGCTATGGTGAAAAAGGAAATATCTTCCGTTGAAAACTGGAAAGAAGCTTTCACAACTGCTCTGTGTTCTGTTAATTCATCTCACAGAGTTATATCTTTCCCTTCAAGAAGCCTTTCGCTAAGGCTGTTCTTGTGGAATTGGCAAAGTGATACTTGGAAGTCCATACAGGGCTAGGGTGTAAAAGGAAATATCTTCCGTTCAAAACTGGAAAGAAGCTTTCTGAGAAACTGCTCTGTGTTCTGTTAATTCATCTCACAGAGTTACATCTTTCCCTTGAAGAAGCCTTTCGCTAAGGCTGTTCTTGTGGAATTGGCAAAGTGATATTTGGAGGCCCATAGAGGGCTACGGTGAAAAAGGAAATATCTTCCGTTCAAAACTGGAAAGAAGCTTTCTGAGAAACTGCTCTGTGTTCTGTTAATTCATCTCACAGAGTTACATCTTTCCCTTCAAGAAGCCTTTCTCTACGACTGTTCTTGTGTAATTGGCAAAGTGATATTTGGAAGCCCATAGAGTGCTATGGTGAAAAAGGAAATATCTTCCGTTCAAAACTGGAAAGAAGCTTTCTGAGAAACTGCTCTGTATTCTGTTAATTCATCTCACAGAGTTACATCTTTCCCTTCAAGAAGCCTTTCGCTAATGCTGTTCTTGTGGAATTGGCAAAGTGATATTTGGAAGCCCATAGAGGGCTACGGTGAAAAAGAAAATATCTTACGTTCAAAACTGGAAAGAAGCTTTCTGAGAAACTGCTCTGTGTTCTGTTAATTCATCTCACAGAGTTACATCTTTCCCTTCAAGAAGCCTTTCGCTAAGGCTGTTCTTGTGGATTTGGCAAAGTGATATTTGGAAGCCCATAGAGGGCTATGGTGAAAAAGTAAATATCTTCCGTTCAAAACTGGAAAGAAGCTTTCTGAGAAACTGCTCTGTATTCTGTTAATTCATCTCACAGAGTTACATCTTTCCTTCAATTCGCCTTGCGCTAAGGCTGTTCTTGTGGAATTGGCAAAGTGATATTTGGAAGCCCATAGAGGGCTATGGTGAAAAAGAAAATATCTTCCGTTCAAAACTGGAAAGAAGATTTCTGAGAAACTGCTCTGTGTTCTGTTAATTCATCTCACAGAGTTACATCTTTCCCTTCAAGAAGCCTTTCGCTAAAGCTGTTCTTGTGGATTTGGCAAAGTGATATTTGGAAGCCCATAGAGGGCTATGGTGAAAAAGGAAATATCTTCCGTTCAAAACTGGAAAGAAGCTTTCTGAGAAACTGCTCTGTGTTCTGTTAATTCATCTCACAGAGTTACATCATTCCCTTAAAGAATCTTTCGCTAAGGCTGCTGTTGTGGATTTCGCAAAGGGATATTTGGAAGCCCATAGAGGGCTATGGTGAAAAAGGAAATATCTTCCGTTCAAAACTGGAAAGAAGCTTTCTGAGAAACTGCTCTGTGTTCTGTTAATTCATCTCACAGAGTTACATCTTTCCCTTCAAGAAGCCTTTCGCTAAGGCTGCTCTTGTGGAATTGGCAAAGGGATATTTGGAAGCCCATAGAGGGCTATGGTGAAAAAGAAAATACCTTCCTTTCAAAACTGGAAAGAAGCTTTCTGAGAAACTGCCCTGTGTTCTGTTAATTCATCTCACAGAGTTACATCTTTCGCTTCAGAACTTTTCGCTAAGGCTGTTCTTGTGGAATTGGCAAAGTGATATTTGGAAGCCCATAGAGGGCTATGGTCAAAAAGGAAATATCTTCCGTTCAAAACTGGAAAGAAACTTTCTGAGAAACGGCTCTGTGTTCTGTTAATTCAGCTCACAGAGTTACATCTTTCCCTTCAAGAAGCCTTTCGCTAAGGCTGTTCTTGAGGAATTGGCAAAGGGATATTTGGAAGCCCATAGAGGGCTATGGTGAAAAAGGAAATATCTTCGGTTCTAAACTGGAAAGAAGCTTTCTGAGAAAGTGCTCTGTGTTCTGTTAATTCATCTCACAGAGTTACATCTGTCCCTTCAAGAAGCCTTTCGCTAAGGCTGTTCTTGTGGAATTGGCAAAGTGATATTTTGAAGCCCGTAGAGTGCTATGGTGAAAAAGGAAAGATCTTCCGTTCAAAACTGGAAAGAAGCTTTCTGAGAAACTGCTCTGTGTTCTGTTAATTCATCTCACAGAGTTACATCTTTCCCTTCAATTAGCCTTGCGCTAAGTCTGTTCTTGTGGAATTGGCAAAGGGATATTTGGAAGCCCATAGAGGGCTATGGTGAAAAAGGAAATATCTTCCGTCCAAAACTGGAAAGAAGATTTCTGAGAAACTGCTCTGTGTTCTGTTAATTCATCTCACAGAGTTACATCTTACCCGTCAGGAAGCCTTTCGCTAAGGCTATTCTTGTGGAATTGGCAAAGGGATATTTGGAAGCCCATAGAGGACTATGGTGAAAAAGGAAATATCTTCCGTCCAAAACTGGAAAGAAGCTTTCTGAGAAACTGCTCTGTGTTCTGTTAATTCATCTCACACAGTTACATCTTTCCCTTCAATTAGCCTTGCGCTAAGTCTGTTCTTGTGGAATTGGCAAAGGGATATTTGGAAGCCCATAGAGGGCTATGGTGAAAAAGGAAATATCTTCCGTTCAAAACTGGAAAGAAGCTTTCTGAGAAACTGCTCTGTGTTCTGTTAATTCATCTCACAGAGTTACATCTTTCCCTTCAAGAAGCCTTTCGCTAAGGCTGTTCATGTGGATTTGGCAAAGTGATATTTGGAAACCCATAGAGGATATGGTGAAAAAGGAAATATCTTCCGTTCAAAACTGGAAACAAGCCTTCTGAGAAACTGCTCTGTGTTCTGTTATTTCATCGCACAGAGATACATCTTTCCCTTCAAGAAGCCTTTCGCTAAGGCTGTTCTTTTGGAATTGGCAAAGTGATATTTGGAAACCCATAGAGGCTATGGTGAAAAGGAAATATCTTCCGTCAAAACTGGAAAGAAGCTTTCTGAGAGACTGTTCTGTGTTCTGTTAATTCATCTCACAGAGTCACACCTTCCTTCAAGGAGCCTTTCGCTAAGGCTGTTCTTGTGGAATTGGCAAAGTGATATTTGGAAGCCCATAGAGGGCTATGTTGAAAAAGGAAATATCTTCCGTTCAAAACTGGAAAGAAGCTTTCTGAGAGACTGCTCTTTTCTGTTAATTCATATCACAGAGTTACATGTTTCCCTTCAAGAAGCCTTTCGCTAAGGCTGTTGTTGTGGAATTGGCAAAGTGATACTTGGAAGCCCTTAGAGTGCTATGGTGAAAAAGGAAATATCTTCCGTCCAAAGCTGGAAAGAAGCTTTCTGAGAAACTGCTCTGTGTTCTGTTAATTCATCTCACAGAGTTACATCTTTCCCTGCAAGAAGCATTTCGCTAAGGCTGTTCTTGTGGATTGGCAAGTGATATTTGGAAGCCCATAGAGGCTATGGTGAAAAAGGAAATATCTTCCGTTCAAAACTGGAAAGAAGCTTTCTGAGAAAACGCTCTGTGTTCTGTTAATTCATCTCACAGAGTTACATCTTTCCCTTCAAGAAGCCTTTCGCTAAGGCTGTTCTTGTGGAATTGGCAAAGGGATATTTGGAAGCGTATAGAGGGCTACGGTGAAAAAGGAAGTATCTTCCATTCAAAACTGGAAAGAAGCTTTCTGAGAAACTGCTCTGTGTTCTGGTAATTCATCTCACAGAGTTACATCTTTCCCTTCAGGAAGCCTTTCCCTAAGGCTGTTCTTGTAGAATTGGCAAAGTGATATTTGGAAGCCCATAGAGTTCTAGGGTGAAAAAGGAAATATCTTCCGTTCAAAACTGCAAAGAAGCTTTCTGAGAAACTGCTCTGTGTTCTGTTAATTCATCTCACAGAGTCACATACTCCCCTTCAAGAAGCCTTTCGCTAAGGCTGTTCTTGTGGGATTGGCAAAGTGATATATGGAAGCCCATAGAGGGCTATGGTAAAAAAGGAAATATCTTCCGTTCAAAAGTGGAAAGAAGCTTTCTGAGAAACTGCTCCGTGTTCTGTTAATTCACCTCACAGAGTTGCATCTTTCCCTTCAAGAAGCCTTTCGCTAAGGCTGTTCTTGTGGAATTGGCAAAGTGATACTTGGAACCCCTAGAGGGCTATGGTGAAAAAGGAAATATCTTCCGTTCAAAACTGGAAAGAAGCTTTCTGAGAAACTGCTCTGTGTTCTGTTAATTCATCTCACAGAGTTACATCTTTCCCTTCAAGAAGCCTTTCGCTAGGGCTATTCTTGTGGAATTGGCAAAGTGATATTTGGAAACCCATAGAGGGCTATGGTGAAAAAGGAAATATCTTCCGTTGAAAACTGGAAAGAAGCTTTCTCACAAACTGCTCTGTGTTCTGTTAATTCATCTCACAGAGTTATATCTTTCCCTTCAAGAAGCCTTTCGCTAAGGCTGTTCTTGTGGAATTGGCAAAGTGATACTTGGAAGTCCATACAGGGCTAGGGTGTAAAAGGAAATATCTTCCGTTCAAAACTGGAAAGAAGCTTTCTGAGAAACTGCTCTGTGTTCTGTTAATTCATCTCACAGAGTTACATCTTTCCCTTGAAGAAGCCTTTCGCTAAGGCTGTTCTTGTGGAATTGGCAAAGTGATATTTGGAGGCCCATAGAGGGCTACGGTGAAAAAGGAAATATCTTCCGTTCAAAACTGGAAAGAAGCTTTCTGAGAAACTGCTCTGTGTTCTGTTAATTCATCTCACAGAGTTACATCTTTCCCTTCAAGAAGCCTTTTCTAAGGCTGTTCTTGTGGAATTGGCAAAGTGATACTTGGAAGTCCATACAGGGCTAGGGTGTAAAAGGAAATATCTTCCGTTCAAAACTGGAAAGAAGCTTTCTGAGAAACTGCTCTGTGTTCTGTTAATTCATCTCACAGAGTTACATCTTTCCTTCAAGAAGCCTTCGCTAAGGCTGTTCTTGTGGAATTGGCAAAGTGATATTTGGAGGCCCATAGAGGCTATGGTGAAAAGAAAATATCTTCCGTTCAAAACTGGAAAGAAGCTTTCTGAGAAACTGCTCTGTGTTCTGTTAATTCATCTCAGAGTTACATCTTTCCTTCAAGAAGCCTTTCTCTACGACTGTTCTTGTGTAATTGGCAAAGTGATATTTGGAAACCCATAGAGTGCTATGGTGAAAAAGGAAATATCTTCCGTTCAAAACTGGAAAGAAGCTTTCTGAGAAACTGCTCTGTATTCTGTTAATTCATCTCACAGAGTTACATCTTTCCTTCAAGAAGCCTTCGCTAAGGCTGTTCTTGTGGATTTGGCAAAGTGATATTTGGAAGCCCATAGAGGGCTACGGTGAAAAGAAAATATCTTCCGCTTCAAAACTGGAAAGAAGCTTTCTGAGAAACTGCTCTGTGTTCTGTTAATTCATCTCACAGAGTTACATCTTTCCTTCAAGAAGCCTTTCGCTAAGGCTGTTCTTGTGGATTTGGCAAAGTGATATTTGGAAGCCCATAGAGGGCTATGGTGAAAAAGTAAATATCTTCCGTTCAAAACTGGAAAGAAGCTTTCTGAGAAACTGCTCTGTATTCTGTTAATTCATCTCACAGAGTTACATCTTTCCTTCAATTAGCCTTCGCTAAGGCTGTTCTTGTGGAATTGGCAAAGTGATATTTGGAAGCCCATAGAGGGCTATGGTGAAAAGAAAATATCTTCCGTTCAAAACTGGAAAGAAGATTTCTGAGAAACTGCTCTGTGTTCTGTTAATTCATCTCACAGAGTTACATCTTTCCTTCAAGAAGCCTTTCGCTAAAGCTGTTCTTGTGGATTTGGCAAAGTGATATTTGGAAGCCCATAGAGGGCTATGGTGAAAAGAAAATACCTTCCTTTCAAAACTGGAAAGAAGCTTGCTGAGAAACTGCTCTGTGTTCTGTTAATTCATCTCACAGAGTTACATCTTTCGCTTCAGAATCCTTTCGCTAAGGCTGTTCTTGTGGAATTGGCAAAGTGATACTTGGAAGCCCATAGAGGCAATGGTGAAAAGGAAATATCTTCCGTTCAAAACTGGAAAGAAGCTTTCTGAGAAACTGCTCTGTGTTCTGTTAACTCATCTCACAGAGTAACATCATTCCCTTCAAGAAGCCTTCGCTAAGGTTGTTCTTGTGGAATTGGCAAAGTGATATTTGGAAGCCCATAGAAGGCTATGGTGAAAAAGGAAATATCTTCCGTTCAAAAATGGAAAGAAGCTTTCTGAGAAACTGCTCTGTGTTCTGTTAATTCATCTCACAGAGTCACATCTTCCCCTTCAAGAAGCCTTGCGCTAAGGCTGTTCTTGTGGAATTGGCAAAGTGATATTTGGAAGCCCATAGAGGCTATGGTGAAAAGAAAATATCTTCCGTTCAAAACTGGAAAGAAGATTTCTGAGAAACTGCTCTGTGTTCTGTTAATTCATCTCACAGAGTTACATCTTTCCCTTCAAGAAGCCTTTCGCTAAAGCTGTTCTTGTGGATTTGGCAAAGTGATATTTGGAAGCCCATAGAGGGCTATGGTGAAAAAGGAAATATCTTCCGTTCAAAACTGGAAAGAAGCTTTCTGAGAGACTGTTCTGTGTTCTGTTAATTCATCTCACAGAGTTACATCTTTCCCTTCAAGAAGCCTTTCGCTAAGGCTGTTCTTCTGGAATTGCAAAGGGATATTTTGAAGCCCATAGAGGGCTATGCTGAAAAGGGAAATATCTTCCGTTCAAAACTGGAAAGAAGCTTTCTGAGAAACTGCTCTGTGTTCTGTTAATTCGTCTCACAGAGACACATCTTTCCCTTCAAGAAGCCTTTCGCTAAGGCTGTTCTTGTGGAATTGGCAAAGTGATATTTGGAACCCCTAGAGGGCTATTGTGAAAAAGGAAATATCTTCCGTTCAAAACTGGAAAGAAGCTTTCTGAGAAACTGCTCTGTGTTCTGTTAATTCATCTCACAGAGTTACATGTTTCCCTTCAAGAAGCCTTTTGCTAAGCCTGTTCCTGTGGAATTGGCAAAGTGATATTTGGAAGCCAATAGAGGGCTATGGTGGAAAAGGAAATATCTTCCGTTCAAAACTGGAAAGAAGCTTCCTGAGAAACTGCTCTGTGTTCTGTTAATTCATCTCACAGAGTTAAATCTTTCCGTTCAAGAAGCCGTTCGCTAAGGCTGTTCTTGTGGAATTGGCAAAGTGATACTTGGAAGCCCATACAGGGTATGGTGAAAAAGGAAATATCTTCCGTTCAAAACTGGAAAGAAGCTTTCTGAGAAACTGCTCTGTGTTCTGTAAATTCATCTCACAGAGTTACATCTTTCCCTTCAAGAAGCCTTTCGCTAAGGCTGCTCTTGTGGAATTGGCAAAGGGATATTTGGAAGCCCATAGAGCGCTATGGTGAAAAAGAAAATACCTTCCTTTCAAAACTGGAAAGAAGCTTGCTGAGAAACTGCTCTGTGTTCTGTTAATTCATCTCACAGAGTTACATCTTTCGCTTCAGAATCCTTTCGCTAAGGCTGTTCTTGTGGAATTGGCAAAGTGATACTTGGAAGCCCATAGAGGGCAATGGTGAAAAAGGAAATATCTTCCGTTCAAAACTGGAAAGAAGCTTTCTGAGAAACTGCTCTGTGTTCTGTTAACTCATCTCACAGAGTAACATCATTCCCTTCAAGAAGCCTTTCGCTAAGGTTGTTCTTGTGGAATTGGCAAAGTGATATTTGGAAGCCCATAGAAGGCTATGGTGAAAAAGGAAATATCTTCCGTTCAAAAATGGAAAGAAGCTTTCTGAGAAACTGCTCTGTGTTCTGTTAATTCATCTCACAGAGTCACATCTTCCCCTTCAAGAAGCCTTGCGCTAAGGCTGTTCTTGTGGAATTGGCAAAGTGATATTTGGAAGCCCATAGAGGACTATGGTGAAAAAGGAAATATCTTCCGTTCAAAACTGGAAAGAAGCTTTCTGAGAAACTGCTCTGTGTTCTGTTAATTCATCGCACAGAGTTACATCTTTCCCTTCAAGAAGCCTTTCGCTAAGGCTGTTGTTGTGGAATTGGCAAAGTGATACTTGGAAGCCCATAGAGGGCTAGGGTGAAAAAGGAAATATCTTCCGTTCAAAACTGGAAGGAAGCTTTCTGAGAAAGTACTCTGTGTTCTGTTAATTCATCTCACAGAGTTACATCTTTCCCTTCAAGAAGCCTTTCGCTAAGGCTGTTCTTGTGGATTTGGCAAAGTGATATTTGGAGGCCCATAGAGGGCTATGGTGAAAAAGGAAATATCTTTCGTTCACAACTGGAAAGAGGCTTTCTGAGAAACTGCTCTGTTTCTGTTAATTCATCTCACAGAGTTACATCATTCCCTTCAAGAAGCCTTTCGATAAGGCTGTTGTTGTGGAATTGGGAAAGGGATATTTGGAAGCCCATAGAGGGCTACGGTGAAAAAGGAAATATCTTCCGTTCAAAACTGGAAAGAAGCTTTCTGAGAAACTGCTCTGTGTTCTGTTAATTCATCTCACAGAGTTACATCTTTCCCTTCAAAGCCTTTCGCTAAGGCTGTTCTTGTGGAATTGGCAAGTGATATTTGGAAGCCCATAGAGGGCTATGGTGAAAAAGGAAATATCTTCCGTTCAAAACTGGAAAGAAGCTTTCTGAGAAACTGCTCTGTGTTCTGTTAATTCATCTCACAGAGTTACATCTTTCCCTTCAAGAAGCCTTTCGCTAAGGCTGTTCTTGTGGAATTCGCAAAGGGATATTTGGAAGCCCATAGAGGGCTATGGTGAAAAAGGAAGTGTCTTCCGTTCAAAACTGGAAAGAAGCTTTCTGAGAAACTGCTCTCTGTTCTGTTAATTCATCTCACAGAGTTACATCTTTCCCTTCAAGAAGCCTTTCGCTAAGGCTGTTCTTGTGGAATTGGCAAAGGGATATTTGGAAGCCCATAGAGGGCTATGGTGAAAAAGGAAATACCTTCCGTTCAAAACTGGAAAGAAGCTTTCTGAGAAACTGCTCTGTGATCTGTTAATTCATCTCACAGAGTTACATCTTTCCCTTCATGAAGCCTTTCACTAAGGCTGTTCTTGTGGAATTGGCAAAGGGATATTTGGAAGCCCATAGAGGGCTATGGTGAAAAAGGAATTATCTTCCGTTAAATACTGGAAAGAAGCTTTCTGAGAAACTGCTCTGTGTTCTGTTAATTCATCTCACAGAGTTACATCTTTCCCTTCAAGAAGCCTTTCGCTAAGGCTGTTCTTGTGGAATTGGCAAAGGGATATTTGGAAGCCCATAGAGGGCTATGGTGAAAAAGGAAATACCTTCCGTTCAAAACTGGAAAGAAGCTTTCTGAGAAACTGCTCTGTGATCTGTTAATTCATCTCACAGAGTTACATCTTTCCCTTCATGAAGCCTTTCACTAAGGCTGTTCTTGTGGAATTGGCAAAGGGATATTTGGAAGCCCATAGAGGGCTATGGTGAAAAAGGAATTATCTTCCGTTAAATACTGGAAAGAAGCTTTCTGAGAAACTGCTCTGTGTTCTGTTAATTCATCTCACAGAGTTACATCTTTCCTTCAAGAAGCCTTTCGCTAAGGCTGTTCTTGTGGAATTGGCAAAGGATATTTGGAAGCCCATAGAGGGCTATGGTGAAAAAGGAAGTGTCTTCCGTTCAAAACTGGAAAGAAGCTTTCTGAGAAACTGCTCTGTGTTCTGTTAATTCATCGCACAGAGTTACATCTTTCCCTTCAAGAAGCCTTTCGCTAAGGCTGTTGTTGTGGAATTGGCAAAGTGATACTTGGAAGCCCATAGAGGGCTATGGTGAAAAGGAAATATCTTCCGCTCAAAACTGGAAAGAAGCTTTCTGAGAAACTGCTCTGTGTTCTGTTAATTCATCTCACAGAGTTACATCTTTCCTTCAAGAAGCCTTTCGCTAAGGCTGTTCTTGTGGATTTGGCAAAGTGATATTTGGAGGCCCATAGAGGGCTATGGTGAAAAAGGAAATATCTTTCGTTCACAACTGGAAAGAGGCTTTCTGAGAAACTGCTCTGTTTCTGTTAATTCATCTCACAGAGTTACATCTTTCCTTCAAGAAGCCTTTCGCTAAGGCTGTTCTTGTGGAATTGGCAAAGGATATTTGGAAGCCCATAGAGGGCTACGGTGAAAAAAATATCTTCCGTTCAAAACTGGAAAGAAGCTTTCTGAGAAACTGCTCTGTGTTCTGTTAATTCATCTCACAGAGTTACATCTTTCCTTCAAGAAGCCTTTCGCTAAGGCTGTTCTTGTGGAATTGGCAAAGTGATATTTGGAAGCCCATAGGGCTATGGTGAAAAGGAAATATCTTCCGTTCAAAACTGGAAAGAAGCTTTCTGAGAAACTGCTCTGTGTTCTGTTAATTCATCTCACAGAGTTACATCTTTCCTTCAAGAAGCCTTTCGCTAAGGCTGTTCTTGTGGAATTGGCAAAGGATATTTGGAAGCCCATAGAGGCTATGGTGAAAAAGGAAGTGTCTTCCGTTCAAAACTGGAAAGAAGCTTTCTGAGAAACTGCTCTCTGTTCTGTTAATTCATCTCACAGAGTTACATCTTTCCTTCAAGAAGCCTTTCGCCAAGGCTGTTCTTGTGGAATTGGCAAAGGATATTTGGAAGCCCATAGAGGGCTATGGTGAAAAGGAAATACCTTCCGCTCAAAACTGGAAAGAAGCTTTCTGAGAAACTGCTCTGTGATCTGTTAATTCATCTCACAGAGTTACATCTTTCCCTTCATGAAGCCTTTCACTAAGGCTGTTCTTGTGGAATTGGCAAAGGGATATTTGGAAGCCCATAGAGGGCTATGGTGAAAAAGGAATTATCTTCCGTTAAATACTGGAAAGAAGCTTTCTGAGAAACTGCTCTGTGTTCTGTTAATTCATCTCACAGAGTTACATCTTTCCCTTCAAGAAGCCTTTCGCTAAGGCTGTTCTTGTGGAATTGGCAAAGTGATACTTGGAAGCCCATGGAGGGCTAGGGTGAAAAAGGAAATATCTTCCGTTCAAAACTGCAAAGAAGCTTTCTGAGAAACTGCTCTGTGTTCTGTTAGTTCATCTCACAGAGTAATTTCATTCCCTTCAAGAAGCCTTTCGCTAAGGCTGTTCTTGTGGAATTGGCAAAGGGATATTTGGAAGCCCATATAGGGCTATGGTGAAAAAGGAAATATCTTCCCTTCAAAACTGGAAAGAAACTTTCTGAGAAACTGCTCTGTGTTCTGTTAACTCATCTCACAGAGTTACATCTTTCCCTTCAAGAAGCCTTTCGCTAAGGCTGTTCTTGTGGAATTGGCAAAGTGATACTTGGAAGCCCATACAGGGTATGGTGAAAAAGGAAATATCTTCCGTTCAAAACTGGAAAGAAGCTTTCTGAGAAACTGCTCTGTGTTCTGTTAATTCATCTCACAGAGTTACATCTTTCCCTTCAAGAGCACTTTCGCTAAGGCTGTTCTTGTGGAATTGGCAAAGTGTTACTTGGAAGCCCATGGAGGGCTAAGGTGAAAAATGAAATATCTTCCGCTCAAAACTGGAAAGAGGCTTTCTGAGAAACTGCTCTGTGTTCTGTTAGTTCATCTCACAGAGTTACATCTTTCCCTTCAAGAAGCCTTTCGCTAAGGCTGTTCTTGTGGAATTGGCCAAGGGATATTTGGAAGCCCATAGAGGGCTATGGTGAAAAAGGAAATATCTTCCGTTCAAAACTGGAAAGAATCTTTCTGAGAGACTGCTCTGTGTTCTGTTAATTCATCTCACAGAGTTACATCTTTCCCTTCAAGAGCACTTTCGCTAAGGCTGTTCTTGTGGAATTGCAAAGGGATATTTTGAAGCCCATAGAGGGCTATGCTGAAAAGGGAAATACCTTCCGTTCAAAACTGGAAAGAAGCTTTCTGAGAAACTGCTCTGTGTTCTGTTAATTCATCTCACAGAGTTACATCTTTCCCTTCAAGAAGCCTTTCGCTAAGGCTGCTCTTGTGGAATTGGCAAAGGGATATTTGGAAGCCCATAGAGGGCTATGGTGAAAAAAAAATACCTTCCTTTCAAAACTGGAAAGAAGCTTTCTGAGAAACTGCTCTGTGTTCTGTTAATTCATCTCACAGAGTTACATCTTTCGCTTCAGAATCCTTTCACTAAGGCTGTTCTTGTGGAATTCGCAAAGTGATACTTGGAAGCCCATAGAGGGCAATGGTGAAAAAGGAAATATCTTCCGTTCAAAACTGGAAAGAAGCTTTCTGAGAAACTGCTCTGTGTTCTGTTAATTCATCTCACAGAGTAACATCATTCCCTTCAAGAAGCCTTTCGCTAAGGCTGTTGTTGTGGAATTGGCAAAGGGATATTTGAAGCCCATAGAGGGCTATGGTTAAGAAGGAAATAACTTCCGTTCACAACTGGAAAGAAGCTTTCTGAGAAACTGCTCTGTGTTCTGTTAATTCATCTCACAGAGTTACATCTTTCCCTTCAAGAAGCCTTTCGCTAAGGCTGTTCTTGTATAATTGGCAAAGGGATATTTGGAAGCCCATAGAGGGCAATGGTGAAAAAGGAAATATCTTCCGTTCAAAACTGGAAAGAAGCTTTCTGAGAAACTGCTCTGTGTTCTGTTAATTCATCTCACAGAGTAACATCATTCCCTTCAAGAAGCCTTTCGCTAAGGCTGTTGTTGTGGAATTGGCAAAGGATATTTGGAAGCCCATAGAGGGCTATGGTTAAAAAGGAAATATCTTCCGTTCAAAACTGGAAAGAAGCTTTCTGAGAAACTGCTCTGTGTTCTGTTAATTCATCTCACAGAGTTACATCTTTCCCTTCAAGAAGCCTTTCGCTAAGGCTGTTCTTGTATAATTGGCAAAGGATATTTGGAAGCCCATAGAGGCTATGGTGAAAAGGAAATATCTTCCGTTCAAAACTGGAAAGAAGCTTTCTGAGAAACTGCTCTGTGTTCTGTTAATTCATCTCACAGAGTTACATCTTTCCTTCATGAAGCCTTTCGCTAAGGCTGTTCCTGTGGAATTGGCAAGGATATTTGGAAGCCCATAGAGGGCTATGGTGAAAAGGAAATACCTTCCGCTCAAAACTGGAAAGAAGCTTTTGAGAAAATGCTCTGTGTTCTGTTAATTCATCTCACAGAGTTACATCTTTCCCTTCAATTAGCCTTGGGCTAAGGCAGTTCTTGTGGAATTGGCAAAGGGATATTTGGAAGCCCTTAGAGGGCTATGGTGGAAAAGGAAATATCTTCCGTTCAAAATTGGAAAGAAGCTTTCTGAGAAACTGCTCTGTGTTCTGTTAATTCATCTCACGGAGTTACATCTTTCCCTTCAAGAAGCCTTTCACTAAGGCTGTTCTTGTGGAATTGGCAAAGTGATATTTGGAAGCCCTTAGAGTGCTCTGGTGAAAAAGGAAATATCTTCCGTTGAAAACTGGAAAGAAGCTTTCTGAGAAACTGCTCTGTGTTCTGTTAATTCATCTCACAGAGTTACATCTTTCCCTTCAATTAGCCTTGCGCTAAGTCTCTTCTTGTGGAATTGGCAAAGTGATATTTGGAAGCCCATAGAGGGCTACGTGAAAAAAGGAAATATCTTAAATTGAAAACTGGAAAGAAGCTTTCTGAGAAACGGCTCTGTGTTCTGTTAATTCATCTCACAGAGTTACATCTTTCCTTCAAAGCCTTTCGCTAAGGCTGTTCTTGTGGAATTGGCAAAGTGATATTTGGAATCCCATAGAGGGCTATGGTGAAAAAGGAAATATCTTCCGTTCTAAACTGGAAAGAAGCTTTCTGAGAAACTGCTGTGTGTTCTGTTAATTCATCTCACAGAGTTACATCTTTCCCTTCAAGACGCCTTTCGCTAAGTCTGTTCTTGTGGAAATGGCAAAGTGATATTTGGAAGCCCTTAGAGGGATATGGTTAAAAAGGAAATATCTTCCGTTCAAAACTGGAAAGAAGCTTTCTGGGAAACTGCTCTGTGTTCTGTTAATTCATGTCACAGAGTTACATCTTTCCCTTCAAGAAGCCTTTCGCTAAGGCTGTTCTTGTGGAATTGGCAAAGAGATATTTGGAAGCCCATAGAGGGCTATGGTGAAAAAGGAAATATCTTCCGTTCTAAACTGGAAAGAAGCTTTCTGAGAAACTGATCTGTGTTCTGTTAATTCATCTCACAGAGTTACATCTTTCCCTTCAAGAAGCCTTTTTCTAAGGCTGTTTTGTGGAAATGGCAAAGGGATACTTGGAAGCCCATAGAGGGCTATGGTGAAAAAGGAAATATCTTCCGCTCAAAACTGGAAAAATCTTTCTGAGAAACTGCTCTGTGTTCTGTTAATTCATCTCACAGGGTTACATCTTTCCTTCAATTAGCCTTTTGGCTAAGGCTGTTCTTGTGGAATTGAAAAGGGATATTTGGAAGCCCATAGAGGGCTATGTTGAAAAATGAAATATCTTCCGTTCAAAACTGGAAAGAATCTTTCTGAGAAACTGCTCTGTGTTCTGTGAATTCATCTCACAGAGTTACATCTTTCCCTTCAAGAAGCCTTTCTAAGGCTGTTCTTGTGGAATTGGCAAAGTGATATTTGGAAGCCCATAGAGGGCTATGGTGAAAAGGAATTATCTTCCGTCAAAACTGGAAAGAAGCTTTCTGAGAAACTGCCCTGTGTTCTGTTAATTCATCTCACAGAGTTACATCTTTCCATTCAAGAAGCCTTTACTAAGGCTGTTCTTGTGGAATTGGCAAAGTGATATTTGGAAGCCCATAGAGGGCTACGGAGAAAAAGGAAATATCTTCCGTTCAAAACTGGAAAGAAGCTTTCTGAGAAACTCCTCTATGTTCTCTTAATTCATCTCACAGAGGTACATCTTTCCCTTCAAGACGACTTTCGCTAAGGCTGTTATTGTGGAATTGCAAAGTAATATTTGGAAGCCCATAGAGGCTATAGTGAAAAAAGGAAATATCTTCCGTTCAAAACTGGAAAGAAGCTTTTGGAGAAAATGCTCTGTGTTCTGTTAATTCATCTCACAGAGTTACATCTTTCCCTTCAATTAGCCTTGCGCTAAGTCTCTTCTTGTGGAATTGGCAAAGGGATATTTGGAAGCCCATAGTGGGCTATGGTGAAAAAGGAAATATCTTTCGTTCAAAACTGGAAAGAAGCTTGAGAAAATCGTCTGTGTTCTGTTAATTCATCTCACAGAGTTACATCTTTCCTTCAAGAAGCCTTTCGCTAAGTCTGTTCTTGTGGAATTGGCAAACTGATATTTGGAAACCCATAGAGGGCTATGGTGAAAAAGGAAACGTCTTCCATTCAAAACTGGAAAGAAGCTTTCTGAGAAACTGCTCTGTGTTCTGTTATTTCATCTCACAGAGATACATCTTTCCTTCAAGAAGCCTTTCTAAGGCCGTTCTTGTGGAATTGGCAAAGTGATATTTGGAAGCCCATAGAGGGCTACGTGAAAAAGGAAATATCTTCCGTTCAAAACGGAAAGAAGCTTTTGGAGAAACTGCTCTGTGTTCTGTTAATTCATCTCACAGAGTTACATCTTTCCTTCAAGAAGCCTTTCGCTAAGGCTGTTCTTGTGGAATTGGCAAAGTGCTATTTGGAAGCTCATAGAAGGCTATAGTGAAAAAGGAAATATCATCCGTTCAAAACTGGAAAGAAGCTTTCTGAGAAACTGCTCTGTGTTCTCTTAATTCATCTCACAGAGTCACATCTTTCCCTTAAAGAAGCCTTACGCTAAGGCTGTTCTTGTGGAATTGGCAAAGTGATATTTGGAAGCCCATAGAGGGCTATGGTGAAAAAGGAAATATCTTCCGTTCAAAACTGGAAAGAAGCTTTTGGAGAAAATGCTCTGTGTTCTGTTAATTCATCTCACACAGTTACATCTTTCCCTTCAATTAGCCTAGCGCTAAGTCTGTTCTTGTGGAATTGGCAAAGCGATATTTGGAAGCCCATAGTGGGCTATGGTGAAAAAGGAAATATCTTCCGTTCTAAACTGGAAAGAAGCTTTCTGAGAAACTGCTCTGTGTTCTGTTAATTCATCTCACAGAGTTACATCTTTCCCTTCAAGAAGCCTTTCGCTAAGGCTGTTCTTGTGGAATTTGCAAAGTGATATTTGGAAACCCATAGAGGGCTCTGGTGAAAAAGGAAATATCTTCCGTTCAAAACTGGAAAGAAGCTTTCTGAGAACCTGCTCTGTGTTCTGTCATTTCATCTCACAGAGATACATCTTTCCCTTCAAGAAGCCTTTCGCTAAGGCTGTTCTTGTGGAATTGGCAAAGGGATATTTGGAAGCTCACAGTAGGCTATGGTGAAAAAGGAAATATTTTCCATTCAATACTGGAAAGAAGCTTTCTGAGAAACTGCTCTGTGTTCTCTTAATTCATCTCACAGAGTCACATCTTTCCCTTAAAGAAGCCTTACGCTAAGGCTGTTCTTGTGGAATTGGCAAAGTGATATATGGAAGCCCATAGAGGGCTATGGTGAAAAAGGAAATATCTTCCGTTGAAAACTGGAAAGAAGCTTTCTGAGAAACTGCTCTGTGTTCTGTTAATTCATCTCACAGAGTTACATCTTTCCCTTCAAGAAGCCTTTCGCTAAGGCTGTTCTTGTGGAATTGGCAAAGTGATATTTGGAAGCCCATAGAGGGCTATGGTGAAAAAGCAAATATCTTCCGTTCAAAACTTGAAAGAAGCTTTCTGAGAAACTGATCTGTGTTCTGTTAATTCATCTCACAGAGTTACATCTTTCCCTTCAAGAAGCCTTTCGCTAAGGCTGTTCTTGTGGAATTGGCAAAGTGATATTTGGAAGCCCATAGAAGGCTATGGTGAAAAAGGAAATATCTTCCGTTCAAAACTGGAATGAAGCTTTCTGAGGAACTGCTCTGTGTTCTGTTAACTCATCTCACAGAGCTACATCTTTCCCTTCAAGAAGCCTTTCGCTAAGGCTGTTCTTGTGAAATTGGCAAAGTGATATTTGGAAGCCCATAGAGGGCTACGGTGAACAAGGAAATATCTTCCGTTCAAAACTAAAAAGAAGCTTTCTGAGAAACTGCTCTGTGTTCTGTTAATTCATCTCACAGAGTTACATCTTTCCCTTCAAGAAGCCTTTTTCTAAGGCTGTTCTTGTGGAAATGGCAAAGGTATATTTGGAAGCCCATAGAGGGCTATGGTGAAAAAGGAAATATCTTCCGTTCAAAATTAAAAAAAAGCTTTCTGAGAAACTGCTCTGTGTTCTGTTAAATCATCTCACAGAGTTACATCTTTCTCTTCAAGAAGCCTTTCGCTAAGGCTGTTCTTGTGGAATTGGCAAAGTGATATTTGGAAGCCCATAGAGGGCTACGTGAAAAAAAATATCTTCCGTTCAAAACTGGAAAGAAGCTTTCTGAGAAACTGCTCTGTGTTCTGTTAATTCATCTCAAAGAGTTACATCTTTCCCTTCAAGAAGCCTTTGGATAAGGCTGTTCTTGTGGAATTGGCAAAGTGATATTTGGAAGCCCATAGAGTGCTACGGTGAAAAAGGAAATATCTTCCGTTCAAACCTGGAAAGAAGCTTTCTGAGAAACTGCTCTGTGTTCTCTTAATTCATCTCATAGAGTTAGATCTTTCCCGTCAAGAAGCCTTTCGCTAAGGCTATTCTTGTGGAAATGGCAAGGGGATATTTGGGAGCCCATACAGGGCTACGGTGAAAAAGGAAATATCTTCCGTTCAAATTGGAAAGAAGCTTCCTGAGAAACTGCTCTGTGTTCTGTTAATTCATCTCACAGAGCTACATCTTTCCCTTCAAGAAGCCGTTCGCTAAGGCTGTTCTTGTGGAAATGGCAAAGGTATATTTGGAAGCCCATAGAGTGCTATGGTGAAAAGGAAATATCTTCCGCTCAAAATTAAAAAAAGCTTTCTGAGAAACTGCTCTGTGTTCTGTTAATTCATCTCACAGAGTTACATCTTTCTCTTCAAGAAGCCTTTCGCTAAGGCTGTTCTTGTGGAATTGGCAAAGTGATATTTGGGAGCCCATAGAGGGCTACGGTGAAAAAGGAAATATCTTCCGCTCAAAACTGGAAAGAAGCTTCCTGAGAAACTGCTCTGTGTTCTGTTAATTCATCTCACAGAGCTACATCTTTCCTTCAAGAAGCCTTCGCTAAGGCTGTTCTTGTGGAAATGGAAAGTGATATTTGGAAGCCCTTAGAGGGCTAGGTGAAAAAGGAAATATCTTCCGTTCAAAACTGGAAAGAAGCTTGAGAAAATGCTCTGTGTTCTGTTAATTCATCTCACGGAGTTACATCTTTCCTTTAATTAGCCTAGCGCTAAGTCTGTTCTTGTGGAATTGGCAAAGGGATATTTGGAAGCCCATACAGGGCTATGGTGAAAAAGGAAATATCTTCCGTTCAAAACTGGAAAGAAGCTTCTGAGAAACTGCTCTGTGTTCTGTTAATTCATCTCACAGAGTTACATCTTTCCTTCAAGAAGCCTTTCGCTAAGGCTGTTCTTGTGGAATTGGCAAAGTGATATTTGGAAGCCCATAGAGGGCTCTGGTGAAAAAGGAAATATCTTCCATTCAAAACTGGAAAGAAGCTTTCTGAGAAACTGCTCTGTGTTCTGTTATTTAATCTCACAGAGATACATCTTTCCCTTCAAGAAGCCTTTCGCTAAGGCTGTTCTTGTGGAATTGGCAAAGTGATATTTGGAAGCCCATAGAGTGCTATGGTGAAAAAGGAAATATCTTCCGCTCAAAACTGGAAAGAAGCTTTCTGAGAAACTGCTCTGTGTTCTGTTAATTCATCTCACAGAGTCACATCTTTTCCTTCAAGAAGCCTTCGCTAAGGCTGTTCTTGTGGAATTGGCAAAGAGATATTTGGAAGCCCATAGAGGGCTATGGTGAAAAGGAAATATCTTCGCTCAAAACTGGAAAGAAGCTTTCTGAGAAACTGCTCTGTGTTCTGTTAATTCATCTCACAGAGTTACATTTTTCCTTCAAGAAGCCTTCGCTAAGGCTGTTCTTGTGGAATATGGCAAAGTGATATTTGGAAGCCCATAGAGTGCTATGGTGAAAAGGAAATATCTTCCGCTTCAAACTGGAAAGAAACTTTCTGAGAAACTGCTCTGTGTTCTGTTAATTCAATTCACAGAGTTACATCATTCCCTTCAATTAGCCTTTCGCTAAGGCTGTTCTTGTGGAAATGGCAAGGATATTTGGAAGCCCATAGAGGCTAGGGTGAAAAAGGAAATATCTTCCGTTGAAAACTGGAAAGAAGCTTTCTGAGAATCGGCTCTGTGTTCTGTTAATTCATCTCACAGAGTTACATCTTTCCTTCAAGAAGCCTTCGCTAAGGCTGTTCTTGTGGAATTGGCAAAGTGATATTTGGAAGCCCATAGAGGGCTATGGTGAAAAAGGAAATATCTTCCGTTCTAAACTGGAAAGAAACTTTCTGAGAAACTGCTCTGTGTTCTGTTAATTCATCTCACAGAGTTACATCTTTCCTTCAAGAAGCCTTTCGCTAAGGCTGTTCTTGTGGAATTGGCAAAGTGATATTTGGAAGCCCATAGAGGGCTATGGTGAAAAGGAAATATCTTCCGTTCAAAACTGGAAAGAAGCTTTCTGAGAAACTGCTCTGTGTTCTGTTAATTCATCTCACAGAGTTAAATCTTTCCCTTCAAGAAGCCTTTCGCTAAGGCTGTTCTTGTGGAATTGGCAAAGTGATATTTGGAAGCCTATAGAGGGCGATGGTGAAAAAGGAAATATCTTCCGATCAAAACTGGAAAGAAGCTTTCTGAGAAACTGATCTGTGTTCTGTTAATTCATGTCACAGAGTTACATCTTTCCCTTCAAGAAGCCTTTCGCTAAGGCTATTCTTGTGGAAATGGCAAGGGGATATTTGGAAGCCCATAGAGGGCTATGGTGAAAAAGGAAATATCTTCCGTTCAAAACTGGAAAGAAGCTTTCTGAGAAACTGCTCTGTGTTCTGTTAATTCATCTCACAGAGTTACATCTTTCCCTTCAAGAAGCCTTTCGCTAAGGCTGTTCTTGTGGAATTGGCAAAGTGATACTTGGAAGCCCATACAGGGCTCTGGTGAAAAAGGAAATATCTTCCGTCAAAAACTGGAAAGAAGCTTTTGGAGAAAATGCTCTGTGTTCTGTTAATTCATCTCACAGAGTTACATCTTTCCCTTCAATAAGCCTTGGGCTAAGGCAGTTCTTGTGGAATTGGCAAAGGGATATTTGGAAGCCCTTAGAGGGCTATGGTGAAAAAGGAAATATCTTCCGTTCAAAATTGGAAGGAAGCTTTCTGAGAAACTGCTGTGTGTTCTGTTAATTCATCTCACGGAGTTACATCTTTCCCTTCAAGAAGCCTTTCACTAAGGCTGTTCTTGTGGAATTGGCAAAGTGATATTTGGAAGCCCTTAGAGTGCTACGGTGAAAAAGGAAATATCTTCCGTTGAAAACTGGAAAGAAGCTTTCTGAGAAACTGCTCTGTGTTCTGTTAATTCATCTCACAGAGTTACATCATTCCCTTCAATTAGCCTTGCGCTAAGGCTCTTCTTGTGGAATTGGCAAAGTGATATTTGGAAGCCCATAGAGGGCTACGGTGAAAAAGGAAATATCTTAAATTGAAAACTGGAAAGAAGCTTTCTGAGAAACGGCTCTGTGTTCTGTTAATTCATCTCACAGAGTTACATCTTTCCCTTCAAGAAGCCTTTCGCTAAGGCTGTTCTTGTGGAATTGGCAAAGGGATATTTGGAATCCCATAGAGGGCTATGGTGAAAAAGGAAATATCTTCCGTTCTAAACTGGAAAGAAGCTTTCTGAGAAACTGCTCTGTGTTCTGTTAATTCATCTCACAGAGTTACATCTTTCCCTTCAAGACGCCTTTCGCTAAGTCTGTTCTTGTGGAAATGGCAAAGTGATATTTGGAAGCCCTTAGAGGGATATGGTTAAAAAGGAAATATCTTCCGTTCAAAACTGGAAAGAAGCTTTCTGGGAAACTGCTCTGTGTTCTGTTAATTCATGTCACAGAGTTACATCTTTCCTTCAAGAAGCCTTCGCTAAGGCTGTTCTTGTGGAATTGGCAAAGAGATATTTGGAAGCCCATAGAGGCTATGGTGAAAAAGGAAATATCTTCCGTTCAAAACTGGAAAGAAGCTTTCTGGGAAACTGCTCTGTGTTCTGTTAATTCATGTCACAGAGTTACATCTTTCCCTTCAAGAAGCCTTTCGCTAAGGCTGTTCTTGTGGAATTGGCAAAGAGATATTTGGAAGCCCATAGAGGGCTATGGTGAAAAAGGAAATATCTTCCGTTCTAAACTGGAAAGAAGCTTTCTGAGAAACTGATCTGTGTTCTGTTAATTCATCTCACAGAGTTACATCTTTCCCTTCAAGAAGCCTTTTTCTAAGGCTGTTCTTGTGGAAATGGCAAAGGGATACTTGGAAGCCCATAGAGGGCTATGGTGAAAAAGGAAATATCTTCCGTTCAAAACTGGAAAAAATCTTTCTGAGAAACTGCTCTGTGTTCTGTTAATTCATCTCACAGGGTTACATCTTTCCCTTCAATTAGCCTTGGGCTAAGGCTGTTCTTGTGGAATTGGAAAAGGGATATTTGGAAGCCCATAGAGGGCTATGTTGAAAAATGAAATATCTTCCGTTCAAAACTGGAAAGAATCTTTCTGAGAAACTGCTCTGTGTTCTGTGAATTCATCTCACAGAGTTACATCTTTCCCTTCAACAAGCCTTTCGCTAAGGCTGTTCTTGTGGAATTGGCAAAGTGATATTTGGAAGCCCATAGAGGGCTATGGTGAAAAAGGAATTATCTTCCGTTCAAAACTGGAAAGAAGCTTTCTGAGAAACTGCCCTGTGTTCTGTTAATTCATCTCACAGAGTTACATCTTTCCATTCAAGAAGCCTTTACTAAGGCTGTTCTTGTGGAATTGGCAAAGTGATATTTGGAAGCCCATAGAGGGCTACGGAGAAAAAGGAAATATCTTCCGTTCAAAACTGGAAAGAAGCTTTCTGAGAAACTCCTCTATGTTCTCTTAATTCATCTCACAGAGGTACATCTTTCCCTTCAAGACGACTTTCGCTAAGGCTGTTATTGTGGAATTGCAAAGTAATATTTGGAAGCCCATAGAGGGCTATAGTGAAAAAGGAAATATCTTCCGTCCAAAACTGGAAAGAAGCTTTTGGAGAAAATGCTCTGTGTTCTGTTAATTCATCTCACAAAGTTACATCTTTCCTTTCAATTAGCCTTGCGCTAAGTCTCTTCTTGTGGAATTGGCAAAGGGATATTTGGAAGCCCATAGTGGGCTATGGTGAAAAAGGAAATATCTTTCGTTCAAAACTGGAAAGAAGCTTTCTGAGAAAATCGTCTGTGTTCTGTTAATTCATCTCACAGAGTTACATCTTTCCCTTCAAGAAGCCTTTCGCTAAGTCTGTTCTTGTGGAATTGGCAAACTGATATTTGGAAACCCATAGAGGGCTATGGTGAAAAAGGAAACGTCTTCCATTCAAAACTGGAAAGAAGCTTTCTGAGAAACTGCTCTGTGTTCTGTTATTTCATCTCACAGAGATACATCTTTCCCTTCAAGAAGCCTTTCTCTAAGGCCGTTCTTGTGGAATTGGCAAAGTGATATTTGGAAGCCCATAGAGGGCTACGGTGAAAAAGGAAATATCTTCCGTTCAAAACGGGAAAGAAGCTTTCTTGGAAACTGCTCTGTGTTCTGTTAATTCATCTCACAGAGTTACATCTTTCCCTTCAAGAAGCCTTTCGCTAAGGCTGTTCTTGTGGAATTGGCAAAGTGCTATTTGGAAGCTCATAGAAGGCTATGGTGAAAAAGGAAATATCATCCGTTCAAAACTGGAAAGAAGCTTTCTGAGAAACTGCTCTGTGTTCTCTTAATTCATCTCACAGAGTCACATCTTTCCCTTAAAGAAGCCTTACGCTAAGGCTGTTCTTGTGGAATTGGCAAAGTGATATTTGGAAGCCCATAGAGGGCTATGGTGAAAAAGGAAATATCTTCCGTTCAAAACTGGAAAGAAGCTTTTGGAGAAAATGCTCTGTGTTCTGTTAATTCATCTCACACAGTTACATC
>JAKFHT010001444.1:0-29366 GCA_023783455.1 Erythrocebus patas | reverse complement strand
GGGCTTCCAAATATCCTTTGCCAATTCCACAAGAAAAGCCTTAGCAAAAGGCTTCCTGAAGGAAAGATGTAACTCTGTGAGATGAATTAACAGAACACAGAGCAGTTTCTCAGAAAGCTTCTTTCCAGTTTTGAACGGAAATTATTTTTCAACATAGCCCTATGGGCTTCCTATCACTTTGGCAGTTGCACAAGAACAACCTTAGCGAAAAAGTTGCTTCTTGAAGGGAAAGATGTAACCTGTGAGATGAATTAACAGAACACAGAGCAGTTTCTCAGAAAGCTTCTTTCCAGTTTTGAATGGAAGATATTTCCTTTTTCACTATAGCCCTCTATGGGCTTCCAAATACCCTTTGCTAATTCCACAAGAACAGCCTTAGCGAAAGGCTTCTTGAAGGAAAGATGTACCTGTGAGATGAATTAAAACTCTGTGAGATGAATTAACAGAACACAGAGCAGTTTCTGAGAAAGCTTCTTTCCAGTTTTGAACGGAAGAGATTTCCTTTTTCACCATAGCCCTCTATGGGCTTCCAAATATCCCTTTGCCAATTCCACAAGAACAGCCTTAGACAAAGGCTACTTGAAGGGAAAGATGTAACTCTGTGAGATGAATTAACAGAACACAGAGCAGTTTCTCAGAAAGGTTCTTTCAAGTTTGAACGGAAGATATTTCCTTTTACACCATAGCCCTCTATGGGCTTCCAAATATCCCTTTGCCAATTCCACAAGAACAGCCTTAGCGAAAGGCTTTTGAAGGAAAGATGTAACTCTGTGAGATGAATTAACAGAACACAGACCAGTTTCTCAGAAAGCTTCTTTCCAGTTTTGAATGGAAGATATTTTTCACCGTAGTCTCTATGGGCTTCCAAATATCCTTTGCCAATTCCACAGGAACAGCCTTAGCGAAAGGCTTGAAGGAAAGATGTAACTCTGTGAGATGAATTAACAGAACACAGAGCAGTTTCAGAAAGCTTCTTTCCATTTTGAACGGAAGATATTTCCTTTTTCACCATAGCCCTCTATGGGCTTCGAAATATCCCTTTGCCAATTCCACAAGGACAACCTTAACGAAAGTCTTCTTGAAGGGAAAGATGTAACTCTGTGAGATGAATTAACAGAACACAGAGCACTTTCTGAGAAAGGTTCTTTCCAGTTTGAACGGCAGATATTTCCTTTTTCACCATAGCCCTCTATGGGCTTCCAAATATCCCTTTGCCAATTCCACAAGAACAGCCTTAGCGAAAGGCTTCTTGAAGGGAAAGATGTAACTCTGTGAGATGAATAAACAGAACACAGACCAGTTTCTCAGAAAGCTTCTTTCCAGTTTTGAATGGAAGATATTTCCTTGCTCACCATAGCACTGTAAGGGCTTCCAAATATCCCTTTGCCAATTCCACAAGGACAACGTTAACGAAAGGCTTCTTGAAGGGAAAGATGTAACTGTGTGAGATGAATTAACAGAACACAGAGCAGTTTCTCGGAAAGCTTCTTTCCAGTTTTGAACGGAAGATGTTCCTTTTTTCACCATAGCCTCTATGGGCTTCCAAATATCCTTGCCAATTCCACAAGAACAGCCTTAGCGAAAGGCTTTTGAAGGAAAGATGTAACTCTGTGAGATGAATTAACAGAACACAGAGCAGTTTCTCAGAAAGCTTCTTTCCAGTTTTGAACGGAAGATATTTTTCACCATAGCCCTCTATGGGCTTCCAAATATCCCTTTGCTAATTCCACAAGGACAACCTTAGCGAAAGGCTTCTTGAAGGAAAGATGTAACTCTGTGAGATGAATTAACAGAACACAGACCAGTTTCTCAGAAAGCTTCTTTCCAGTTTTGAACGGAAGATATTTCCTTGCTCACCATAGCCCTCTATGGGCTTCCAAATATCCCTTTGCCAATTCCACAAGAACAGCCTTAACGAAAGTCTTCTTGAAGGAAAGATGTAACTCTGTGAGATGAATTAACAGAACACAGAGCAGTTTCTCAGAAAGCTTCTTTCCAGTTTTGAACGGAAGATATTTCCTTTTTCACCATAGCCCTCTATGGGCTTAAATATCACTTTGCCAATTCCACAAGAACAGCCTTAGCGAAAGGCTTCTTCTAAAAGGAAAAGATGTAACTCTGTGAGATGAATTAACAGAACACAGAGCAGTTTCTCAGAAAGCTTCTTTCCAGTTTTGAACGGAAGATATTTCCTTTTCACCATAGCCTCTATGGGCTTCCAAATATCCTTTGCCAATTCCACAAGAACAGCCTTAGCGAAAGGCTACTTGAAGGGAAAGATGTAACTCTGTGAGATGAATTAACAGAACACAGAGCAGTTTCTGAGAAACCTTCTTTCCAGTTTTGAATGGAAGATATTTCCTTGCTCACCATAGCCCTCTATGGGCTTCCAAATATCACTTTGCCAATTCCACAAGGACAACCTTAACGAAAGTCTTCTTGAAGGAAAGATGTAACTCTGTGAGATGAATTAACAGAACACAGAGCAGTTTCTGAAAGCTTCTTTCCAGTTTTGAACGAAGATATTTCCTTTTCACCATAGCCCTCTATGGGCTTCCAAATATCTCTTTGCCAATTCCACAAGAACGGACTTAGCGAAAGGCTTCTTGAAGGAAAGATGTAACTCTGTGAGATGAATTAACAGAACACAGAGCAGTTTCTCGGAAAGCTTCTTTCCAGTTTTGAACGGAAGATATTTCCTTTTTCACCATAGCCCTCTAGGGGCTTCCAAATATTTCTTTTCCAATTCCACAAGAACAGCCTTAGCGAAAGGCTTCTTGAAGGGAAAGATGTAACTCTGTGAGATGAATTAACAGAACACAGACCAGTTTCTCAGAAAGCTTCTTTCCAGTTTTGAATGGAAGATATTTCCTTGCTCACCATAGCACTATAAGGGCTTCCAAATATCCCTTTGCCAATTCCACAAGAACAGCCTTAACGAAAGGCTTCTTGAAGGAAAGATGTAACTCTGTGAGATGAATTAACAGAACACAGAGCAGTTTCTCAGAAAGCTTCTTTCCAGTTTTGAACGGAAGAGATTTCCTTTTTCACCATAGACCTCTATGGGCTTCCAAATATCCCTTTGCCAATTCCACAAGAACAGCCTTAGCGAAAGTCTTCTTGAAGAGAAAGATGTAACTGTGTGAGATGAATTAACAGAACACAGAGCAGTTTCTCGGAAGGCTTCTTTCCAGTTTTGAACGGAAGATATTTCCTTTTTCACCATAGCCCTCTATGGGCTTAAATATCACTTTGCCAATTCCACAAGAACAGCCTTAGCGAAAGGCTTCTTAAAAGGAAAGATGTAACTCTGTGAGATGAATAACAGAACACAGAGCAGTTTCTCAGAAAGCTTCTTTCCAGTTTTGAACGGAAGATATTTCCTTTTTCACCATAGCCCTCTAGGGGCTTCCAAATATTTCTTTTCCAATTCCACAAGAACAGCCTTAGCGAAAGGCTTCTTGAAGGGAAAGATGTAACTCTGTGAGATGAATTAACAGAACACAGACCAGTTTCTCAGAAAGCTTCTTTCCAGTTTTGAACGGAAGAGATTTCCTTTTTCACCATAGCCCTCTATGGGCTTCCAAATATCCCTTTGCCAATTCCACAAGAATAGCCTTAGCGAAAGGCTTCTTGAAGGAAAAGATGTAACACTGTGAGATGAATTAACAGAACACAGAGCAGTTTCTCAGAAAGCTTCTTTCCAGTTTTGAACGGAAGATACTTCCTTTTTCACCATAGCCCTCTATATCCTTTGCCAATTCCACAAGAACAGCCTTAGCGAAAGGCTTCTTGAAGGAAAGATGTAACTCTGTGAGATGAATTAACAGAACACAGAGCAGTTTCTCAGACAGCTTCTTTCCAGTTTTGAACGGAAGATATTTCCTTTTCCACCATAGCCCTCTATGGGCTTCCAAATATCCCTTTGACAATTCCACAAGAACAGCCTTAGCGAAAGGCTTTTGAAGGGAAAGATGTAACTCTGTGAGATGAATTAACAGAACACAGAGCAGTTTCTCAGAAAGCTTCTTTCCAGTTTTGAGCGGAAGATATTTGCTTTTTCACCATAGCCCTCTATGGGCTTCCAAATATCCCTTTGCCAATTCCACAAGAACAGCCTTAGCGAAGGCTTCTTGAAGGGAAAGATGTAACTCTGTGAGATGAATTAACAGAACACAGAGCAGTTTCTCAGAAAGCTTCTTTCCATTTTGAACGGAAGATATTCCTTTTTCACCATAGCCTCTATGGGCTTCAAATATCCTTGCCAATTCCACAAGAACAGCCTTAGCGAAAGGCTTCTTGAAGGGAAAGATGTAACTCTGTGAGATGAATTAACAGAACACAGAGCAGTTTCTCAGAAAGGTTCTTTCCAGTTTGAACGGCAGATATTCCCTTTTTCACCATAGCCCTCTATGGGCTTCCAAATATCCCTTTGACAATTCCACAAGAACAGCCTTAGCGAAAGGCTTCTTTAAGGAAAAGATGTAACACTGTGAGATGAATTAACAGAACACAGAGCAGTTTCTCAGAAAGCTTCTTTCCAGTTTTGAACGGAAGATACTTCCTTTTTCACCATAGCCCTCTATGGGCTTCCAAATATCCCTTTGCCAATTCCACAAGAACAGCCTTAGGGAAAGGCTTCTTGAAGGCAAAGATGTAACTCTGTGAGATGAATTAACAGAACACAGAGCAGTTTCTCAGAAAGCTTTTTCCAGTTTTGAATGGAAGATATTTCCAAACTCACCATAGCCCTGTATGGGCTTCCAAATATCCCTTTGCCAATTCCACAAGGACAACCTTAACGAAAGTCTTCTTGAAGGGAAAGATGTAACTCTCTGAGATGAATTAACAGAACAGAGAGCAGTTTCTCGAAAGCTTCTTTCCAGTTTTGAACGGAAGAGATTTCCTTTTCACCATAGACCTCTATGGGCTTCCAAATATCCTTTGCCAATTCCACAAGAACAGCCTTAGAAAGGCTTCTTGAAGAGAAAGATGTAACTCTGTGAGATGAATTAACAGAACACAGAGCAGTTTCTCGAAAGCTTCTTTCCAGTTTTGAGCGGAAGATATTTCCTTTTCACCATAGCCCTCTATGGGCTTAAATATCACTTTGCCAATTCCACAAGAACAGCCTTAGCGAAAGGCTTTTGAAGGAAAGATGTAACTCTGTGAGATGAATTAACAGAACACAGAGCAGTTTCTCAGAAAGCTTCTTTCCAGTTTTGAACGGAAGAGATTTCCTTTTTCACCAAAGCCCTCTATGGGCTTCCATATATCCCTTTGCCAATTCCACAAGAACAGTCTTACCGAAAGGCTACTTGAAGGGAAAGATGTTACTCTGTGAGATGAATTAACAGAACACAGAGCAGTTTCTGAGAAACCTTCTTTCCAGTTTTGAATGGAAGATATTTCCTTGCTCACCATAGCCCTCTATGGGCTTCCAAATATCACTTTGCCAATTCCACAAGGACAACCTTAACGAAAGTCTTCTTGAAGGGAAAGATGTAACTCTGTGAGATGAATTAACAGAACACAGAGCAGTTTCTCAGAAAGCTTCTTTCCAGTTTTGAACGGAAGAGATTTCCTTTTTCACCATAGCCCTCTATGGGCTTCCAAATATCCTTGCCAATTCCACAAGAACAGCCTTAGAAAGGCTTTTGAAGGAAAGATGTAACACTGTGAGATGAATTAACAGAACACAGAGCAGTTTCTCAGAAAGCTTCTTTCCATTTTGAACGGAAGATACTTCCTTTTTCACCATAGCCTCTATGGGCTTCCAAATATCCTTTGCCAATTCCACAAGAACAGCCTTAGCGAAGGCTTCTTGAAGGAAAGATGTAACTCTGTGAGATGAATTAACAGAACACAGAGTTTCTCGAAAGCTTCTTTCCAGTGTTGAACTTAAAATATTTCCTTTTCACCATAGCCCTATGGGCTTCCAAATATCCCTTTGCCAATTCCACAAGCACAGCCTTAGCGAAAGACTTCTTGAAGGAAAGATGTATCTCTGTGAGATGAATTAACAGAACACAGAGCAGTTTCTCAGAAAAGCATCTTTCCAGTTTTGAACGGAAGATATTTCCTTTTTCACCATAGCCCTCTATGGGCTTAAATATCACTTTGCCAATTCCAAAATAACAGCCTTAGCGAAAGGCTTATTAAAAGGAAAGATGTAACTCTGTGAGATGAATTAACAGAACACAGAGCAGTTTCTCAGAAAGCTTCTTTCCAGTTTTGAACGGAAGATATTTCCTTTTTCACCAAAGCCCTCTATGGGCTTCAAATATCCTTTGCCAATTCCACAAGAACAGCCTTAGCGAAAGGCTTTTGAAGGGAAAGATGTAACCCTGTGAGATGAATTAACAGAACACAGAGCAGTTTCTGAGAAACCTTCTTTCCAGTTTTGAATGGAAGATATTTCCTTGCTCACCATAGCCCTCTAGGGGCTTCCAAATATCCCTTTGCCAATTCCACAAGGACAACCTGAACGAAAGTCTTCTTGAAGGAAAGATGTAACTCTGTGAGATGAATTAACAGAACACAGAGCAGTTTCTCAGAAAGCTTCTTTCCAGTTTTGAACGGAAGAGATTTCCTTTTTCACCATAGACCTCTAAGGGCTTCCAAATCTCCCTTTGCCAATTCCACAAGAACGGCCTTAGCGAAGGCTTCTTGAAGGAAAGATGTAACTCTGTGAGATGAATTAACAGAACACAGAGCAGTTTCAGAAAGCTTCTTTCCATTTTGAACGGAAGATATTTCCTTTTTCACCATAGCCCTCTATGGGCTTCCAAATATCCCTTTGCCAATTCCACAAGAACAGACTCAGCGAAAGGCTTCTTGAAGGAAAAGATGTAACTCTGTGAGATGAATTAACAGAACACAGAGCAGTTTCTCAGAAAGCTTCTTTCCAGTTTTTAACGGAAGAAATTTGCTTTTTCACCATAGCCCTCTATGGGCTTCCAAATATCTCTTTGCCAATTCCACAAGAACAGCCTTAGCTAAAGGCTTCTTGAAAGGAAAGATGTAACACTGTGAGATGAATTAACAGAACACAGAGCAGTTTCTCAGAAAGCTTCTTTCCAGTTTTGAACGGAAGATATTTCCTTTTTCACCATAGCCCTCTATGGGCTTAAATATCACTTTGCCAATTCCACAAGAACAGCCTTAGCGAAAGGCTTCTTAAAAGGAAAGATGTAACTCTGTGAGATGAATTAACAGAACACAGAGCAGTTTCTCAGAAAGCTTCTTTCAAGTTTTGAACGGAAGATATTTCCTTTTTCACCAAAGCCCTCTATGGGCTTCCAAATATCCCTTTGCCAATTCCACAAGAACAGCCTTAGCGAAAGGCTTCTTGAAGGGAAAGATGTAACTCTGTGAGATGAATTAACAGAACACAGAGCAGTTTCTGAGAAACCTTCTTTCCAGTTTTGAATGGAAGATATTTCCTTGCTCACCATAGCCCTCTATGGGCTTCCAAATATCCCTTTGCCAATTCCACAAGGACAACATTAACGAAAGTCTTCTTGAAGGGAAAGATGTAACACTGGGAGATGAATTAACAGAACACAGAGCAGTTTCTCAGAAAGCTTCTTTCCAGTTTTGAACGGAAGAGATTTCCTTTTTGATCATAGACCTCTATGGGCTTCCAAATATCCCCTTGCCAATTCCACAAGAACGGCCTTAGCGAAAGGCTTCTTGAAGAGAAAGATGTAACACTGTGAGATGAATTAACGGAACACAGAGCAGTTTCTCAGAAAGCTTCTTTCCAGTTTTGAACGGAAGAGATTTCCTTTTGATCATAGACCTCTATGGGCTTCCAAATATCCCTTGCCAATTCCACAAGAACAGCCTTAGCGGAAAGGCTTTGAAGAGAAAGATGTAACACTGTGAGATGAATTAACAGAACACAGAGCAGTTTCTCAGAAAGCTTCTTTCCAGTTTTGAACGGAAGATATTTCCTTTTCACCATAGCCATCTATGGGCTTCCAAATATCCCTTTGCTAATTCCACAAGAACAGCCTTAGCGAAAGGCTTCTTGAAGGAAAGATGTAACTCTGTGAGATGAATTAACAGAACACAGAGCAGTTTCTCAGAAAGCTTCTTTCCAGTTTTGAACGGAAGATATTTGCTTTTTCACCATAGCCCTCATGGGCTTCCAAATATCCCTTTGCTAATTCCACAAGAACAGCCTTAGCGAAAGGCTTCGAAGGAAAGATGTAACTCTGTGAGATGAATTAACAGAACACAGAGCAGTTTCTCAGAAAGCTTTTCCATTTTGAACGGAAGATATTTTTTTCACCATAGCCCTCTATGGGCTTCCAAATATCACTTTGCCAATTCCACAAGAACAGCCTTAGCGAAAGGCTTCTTGAAGGGAAAGATGTAACTCTGTGAGATGAATTAACAGAACACAGAGCAGTTTCTCAGAAAGCTTCTTTCCAGTTTTGAACGGAAGATATTTCCTTTTTCACCATAGCCCTCTATGGGCTTCCAAATATCCCTTGCCAATTCCACAAGAACAGCCTTAGCGAAAGGCTTTGAAGGGAAAGATGTAACTCTGAGATGAATTAACAAACGCAGAGAAGTTTCTCAGAAAGCTTCTTTCCATTTTGAACGGAAGATAATTCCTTTTTCACCATAGCCCTCTATGGGCTTCCAAATATCACTTTGCCAATTCCACAAGAACAGCCTTAGCGAAAGGCTTCTTGAAGGGAAAGATGTAACTCTGTGAGATGAATTAACAAAACGCAGAGAAGTTTCTCGGAAAGCTTCTTTCCATTTTGAACGGAAGATAATTCCTTTTTCACCATAGCCCTCTATGGGCTTCCAAATATCACTTTGCCAATTCCACAAGAACAGCCTTAGCGAAAGGCTTCTTGAAGGGAAAGATGTAACTCAGTGAGATGAATTAACAGAACACAGAGCAGTTTCTCAGAAAGCTTCTTTCCAGTTTTGAACGGAAGATATTTCCTTTTTCACCATAGCCCTCTATGGGCTTCCAAATATCCCTTTGCCAATTGCACAAGAACAGCCTTAGCGAAAGGCTTTTGGAAGGGAAAGTTGTAACTCTGTGAGATGAATTAACAGAACACAGAGCAGTTTCTCAGAAAGGTTCTTTCCAGTTTGAACGGCAGATATTCCCTTTTTCACCATAGCCCTCTATGGGCTTCCAAATATCCTTTGACAATTCCACAAGAACAGCCTTAGCGAAGGCTTCTTGAAAAGATGTAACACTGTGAGATGAATTAACAGAACACAGAGCAGTTTCTCAGAAAGCTTCTTTCCAGTTTTGAACAGAAGATACTTCCTTTTTCACCATAGCCTCTATGGGCTTCCAAATATCCTTTGCCAATTCCACAAGAACAGCCTTAGCGAAAGGCTTCTTGAAGGGAAAGATGTAACTCAGTGAGATGAATTAACAGAACACAGAGCAGTTTCTCAGAAAGCTTCTTTCCAGTTTTGAACGGAAGATATTTTCTTTTTTCACCATAGCCTCTATGGGCTTCCAAATATCCCTTGCCAATTCCACAAGAACAGCCTTAGCGAAAGGCTTCTTGAAGGAAAGTTGTAACTCTGTGAGATGAATTAACAGAACACAGAGCAGTTTCTCAGGGTTCTTTCCAGTTTTGAACGGAAGATATTTCCTTTTTCACCATAGCCCTCTATGGGCTTCCAAATATCCCTTTGCCAATTCCACAAGAACAGCCTTAGCGAAAGGCTTTTGAAAAAGATGTAACTCTGTGAGATGAATTAACAGAACACAGAGCAGTTTCTCAGAAAGCTTCTTTCCAGTTTTGAACAGAAGATACTTTTTTCACCATAGCCCTCTATGGGCTTCCAAATATCCCTTTGCCAATTCCACAAGAACAGCCTTAGGGAAAGGCTTCTTGAAGGCAAAGATGTAACTCTGTGAGATGAATTAACAGAACACAGAGCAGTTTCTCAGAAAGCTTTTTCCAGTTTTGAATGGAAGATATTTCCAAACTCACCATAGCCCTGTATGGGCTTCCAAATATCCCTTTGCCAATTCCACAAGGACAACCTTAACGAAAGTCTTCTTGAAGGGAAAGATGTAACTCTCTGAGATGAATTAACAGAACAGAGAGCAGTTTCTCAGAAAGCTTCTTTCCAGTTTTGAACGGAAGAGATTTCCTTTTTCACCATAGACCTCTATGGGCTTCCAAATATCCCTTTGCCAATTCCACAAGAACAGCCTTAGCGAAAGGCTTCTTGAAGAGAAAGATGTAACTCTGTGAGATGAATTAACAGAACACATAGCAGTTTCTCGGAAAGCTTCTTTCCAGTTTTGAACGGAAGATATTTCCTTTTCACCATAGCCTCTATGGGCTTCCAAATATCACTTTGCCAATTCCACAAGAACAGCCTTAGCGAAAGGCTTCTTGAAGGAAAGATGTAACTCTGTGAGATGAATTAACAGAACACAGAGCAGTTTCTCAGAAAGCTTCTTTCCAGTTTTGAACGGAAGAGATTTCCTTTTCACCAAAGCCTCTATGGGCTTCCATATCCCCAATTCCACAAGAACAGTCTTAGAAGGCTACTTGAAGGAAAGATGTTACTCTGTGAGATGAATTAACAGAACACAGAGCAGTTTCTGAGAAACCTTCTTTCCAGTTTTGAATGGAAGATATTTCCTTGCTCACCATAGCCCTCTATGGGCTTCCAAATATCACTTTGCCAATTCCACAAGGACAACCTTAACGAAAGGTCTTCTTGAAGGAAAGATGTAACTCTGTGAGATGAATTAACAGAACACAGAGCAGTTTCTCAGAAAGCTTCTTTCCAGTTTTGAACGGAAGAGATTTCCTTTTTCACCATAGCCTCTATGGGCTTCCAAATATCCTTTGCCAATTCCACAAGAACAGCCTTAGAGAAAGGCTTCTTGAAGGAAAGATGTAACACTGTGAGATGAATTAACAGAACACAGAGCAGTTTCTCAGAAAGCTTCTTTCCAGTTTGAATCGAAGATATCCTTTTCACCATAGCCCTCTATGGGCTTCCAAATATCCCTTTGCTAATTCCACAAGAACAGCCTTAGCGAAAGGCTTTTGAAGGGAAAGATGTAACTCTGTGAGATGAATTAACAGAACACAGAGCAGTTCTCGAAATCTTCTTTCCAGTGTTGAACTTAAAATATTTCCTTTTTCACCATAGCCCTATGGGCTTCCAAATATCCCTTTGCCAATTCCACAAGCACAGCCTTAGCGAAGACTTCTTGAAGGGAAAGATGTAACTCTGTGAGATGAATTAACAGAACACAGAGCAGTTTCTCAGAAAGCATCTTTCCAGTTTTGAACGGAAGATATTTCCTTTTTCACCATAGCCTCTATGGGCTTCCAAATATCACTTTGATTCCACAAATAACAGCCTTAGCGAAAGGCTTATTGTAAGGAAAAGATGTAACTCTGTGAGATGAATTAACAGAACACAGAGCAGTTTCTCAGAAAGCTTCTTTCCAGTTTTGAACGGAAGATATTTTTTTTCACCAAAGCCCTCTATGGGCTTCTATATATAATCCTTGCCAATTCCACAAGAACAGCCTTAGCGAAAGGCTTCTTGAAGGAAAGATGTAACCCTGTGAGACGAATTAACAGAACACAGAGCAGTTTCTGAGAAACCTTCTTTCCAGTTTTGAATGGAAGATATTTCCTTGTTTCACCATAGCCCTCTAGGGGCTTCCAAATATCCCTTTGCCAATTCCACAAGGACAACCTGAACGAAAGTCTTCTTGTAGGGAAAGATGTAACTCTGTGAGATGAATTAACAGAACACAGAGCAGTTTCTCAGAAAGCTTCTTTCCAGTTTTGAACGGAAGAGATTTCCTTTTTCACCATAGACCTCTAAGGGCTTCCAAATCTCCCTTTTCCAATACCACAAGAACGGCCTTAGCGAAAGGCTTCTTGAAGAGAAAGATATAACTCTGTGAGATGAATTAACAGAACACAGAGCAGTTTCAAGGAAAGCTTCCTTCCAATTTTGAACGGAAGATAGTTCCTTTTTCACCATAGCCCTCTATGGGCTTCCAAATATCCCTTTGCCAATTCCACAAGAACAGACTCAGCGAAAGGCTTCTTGAAGGAAAAGATGTAACTCTGTGAGATGAATTAACAGAACACAGAGCAGTTTCTCAGAAAGCTTCTTTCCAGTTTTAACGGAAGATATTTGTTTTTTTTCACATAGCCCTCTATGGGCTTCAAATATCTCTTTGCCAATTCCACAAGAACAGCCTTAGCTAAAGGCTTCTTGAAGAAAGATGTAACACTGTGAGATGAATTAACAGAACACAGAGCAGTTTCTCAGAAAGCTTCTTTCCAGTTTTGAACGGAAGATATTTCCTTTTAACCATAGCCCTCTATGGGCTTAAATATCACTTTGCTAATTCCACAAGAACAGCCTTAGCGAAAGGCTTCTTGAAGGGAAAGATGTAACTCTGTGAGATGAATTAACAGAACACAGAGCAGATTCTCAAGCTTCTTTCCATTTTGAGCGAAGATATTTCCTTTTTCACCATAGCCCTCTATGGGCTTCCAAATATCCTTTGCCAATTCCACAAGAACAGCCTTAGCGAAGGCTTTTGAAGGAAAGATGTAACACTGTGAGATGAATTAACAGAACACAGAGCAGTTTCTCAGAAAGCTTCTTTCCAGTTTTGAACGGAAGATATTTCCTTTTAACCATAGCCCTCTATGGGCTTAAATATCACTTTGCTAATTCCACAAGAACAGCCTTAGCGAAAGGCTTCTTGAAGGGAAAGATGTAACTCTGTGAGATGAATTAACAGAACACAGAGCAGATTCTCAAGCTTCTTTCCATTTTGAGCGAAGATATTTCCTTTTTCACCATAGCCCTCTATGGGCTTCCAAATATCCTTTGCCAATTCCACAAGAACAGCCTTAGCGAAGGCTTTTGAAGGAAAGATGTAACTCTGTGAGATGAATTAACAGAACACAGAGCAGTTTCTCAGAAAGCTTCTTTCCAGTTTTGAACGGAAGATATTTCCTTTTTCACCATAGCCCTCTATGGGCTTCCAAATATCCTTTGCCAATTCCACAAGAACAGCCTTAGCGAAGGCTTCTTGAAGGAAAGATGTAACTCTGTGAGATGAATTAACAAAACAGAGAAGTTTCTCGAAAGCTTCTTTCCATTTTGAGCGGAAGATAATTCCTTTTTCACCATAGCCCTCTATGGGCTTCCAAATATCACTTTGCCAATTCCACAAGAACAGCCTTAGCGAAAGGCTTCTTGAAGGGAAAGATGTAACTCTGTGAGATGAATTAACAGAACACAGAGAAGTTTCTCGAAGCTTCTTTCCATTTTGAACGGAAGATATTTCCTTTTTCACCATAGCCCTCTATGGGCTTCCAAATATCCTTTGCCAATTCCACAAGAACAGCCTTAGCGGAAAGGCTTCTTGAAGGAAAGATGTAACTCTGTGAGATGAATTAACAGAACACAGAGCAGTTCTCAGAAAGCTTCTTTCCAGTTTTGAGCGGAAGATATTTCCTTTTTCACCATAGCCCTCTATGGGCTTCCAAATATCCTTGCCAATTGCACAAGAACAGCCTTAGCGAAAGGCTTTTGAAGGAAAGATGTAACTCTGTGAGATGAATTAACAGAACACAGAGCAGTTTCTCAGAAAGCTTCTTTGCAGTTTTGAAGCGGAAGAAATTTGCTTTTTCACCATAGCCCTCTATGGGCTTCCAAATATCCCTTTGCCAATTCCACAAGAACAGCCTTAGCGAAAGGCTTCTTGAAGGAAAGATGTAACTCTGTGAGATGAATTAACAGAACACAGACCAGTTTCTAGAAAGTTTCTTTCCAGTTTTGAACGGAAGATGTTTCCTTTTTCACCATTGCCGCTATGGGCTTCCAAATATCCTTTGCCAAATCCACAAGAACAGCCTTAGCGAAAGGCTTCTTGAAGGAAAGATGTAATCTGTGAGATGAATTAACGGAACACAGAGCAGTTTCTCAGAAAGCTTCTTTCCTGTTTTGAACGGAAGAGATTTCCTTTTTCACCATAGCCTCTATGGGCTTAAATATCCTTTGCCAATTCCACAAGAACAGCCTTAGCGAAAGGCTTCTTGAAGGAAAGATGTAACCCTGTGAGATGAATTAACAGAACACAGAGCAGTTTCTCAAGCTTCTTTCCAGTTTTGACGGAAGATACGCTTTTTTCACCATAGCCCTCTATGGGCTTCCAAATATCCTTTGCCAATTCCACAAGAACAGCCTTAGCGAAAGGCTTCTTGAAGGGAAAGATGTAACTCTGTGAGATGAATTAACAGAACACAGAGCAGTTTCTCAGAAAGCTTCTTTCCAGTTTTGAGCGGAAGATATTTCCTTTTTCACCATAGCCCTCTATGGGTTCCAAATATCCCTTTGCCAATTCCACAAGAACAGCCTTAGCGAAAGGCTTCTTGAAGGAAAGATGTAACTCTGTGAGATGAATTAACAGAACACAGCAGTTTCTCGGAAAGCTTCTTTCCAGTTTTGAGCCGGAAGAGATTTCCTTTTTCACCATAGCCCTCTACGGTCTTCCAAATATCATTTTGCCAATTCCACAAGAACAGCCTTAGCGAAAGGCTTTTGAAGGAAAGATGTAACTCTGTGAGATGAATTAACAGAACACAGAGCAGTTTCTCAAGCTTCTTTTCAGTTTTCAACGGAAGAAATTTGCTTTTTCAGCATAGCCCTCTGACGGGCTTCCAAATATCCTTTGCCAATTCCACAAGAACAGCCTTAGCGAAAGGCTTCTTGAAGGGAAAGATGTAACTCTGTGAGATGAATTAACAGAACACAGACCAGTTTCTGAGAAAGTTTCTTTCCAGTTTTGAGCGGAAGATGTTTCCTTTTTCACCATTGCCGCTATGGGCTTCCAAATATCCTTTGCCAAATCCACAAGAACAGCCTTAGCGAAAGGCTTCTTGAAGGAAAGATGTAACTCTGTGAGATGAATTAACGGAACACAGAGCAGTTTCTCAGAAAGCTTCTTTCCTGTTTTGAGCGGAAGAGATTTCCTTTTCACCATAGCCCTCTATGGGCTTCCAAATATCCCTTTGCCAATTCCACAAGAACAGCCTTAGAAAGGCTTCTTGAAGGAAAGATGTAACACTGTGAGATGAATTAACAGAACACAGAGCAGTTTCTCAGAAAGCTTCTTTCCAGTTTTGACGGAAGATACTTCCTTTTTCACCATAGCCCTCTATGGGCTTCAAATATCCCTTTGCCAATTCACAAGAACAGCCTTAGCGAAGGCTTCTTGAAGGAAAGATGTAACTCTGTGAGATGAATTAACAGAACACAGAGCAGTTTCTCAGAAAGCTTCTTTTCAGTTTTGAGCGGAAGATATTTCCTTTTTCACCATAGCCCTATGGGATTCCAAATATCCCTTTGCCAATTCCACAAGAACAGCCTTAGCGAAAGGCTTCTTGAAGGAGAAAGATGTAACTCTGTGAGATGAATTAACAGAACACAGAGCAGTTTCTCAAGCTTCTTTCCAGTTTTGAACGGAAGAGATTTCCTTTTCACCATAGCCCTCTAGTCTTCCAAATATCATTTTGCCAATTCCACAAGAACAGCCTTAGCGAAAGGCTTCTTGAAGGGAAAGATGTAACTCTGTGAGATGAATTAACAGAACACAGAGCAGTTTCTCAGAAAGCTTCTTTTCAGTTTTCAACGGAAGAAATTTGCTTTTTCAGCATAGCCCTCTACGGGCTTCCAAATATCCCTTTGCCAATTCCACAAGAACAGCCTTAGCGAAAGGCTTCTTGAAGGGAAAGATGTAACTCTGTGAGATGAATTAACAGAACACAGACCAGTTTCTGAGAAAGTTTCTTTCCAGTTTTGAACGGAAGATGTTTCCTTTTTCACCATTGCCCGCTATGGGCTTCCAAATATCCCTTTGCCAAATCCACAAGAACAGCCTTAGCGAAAGGCTTCTTGAAGGGAAAGATGTAACTCTGTGAGATGAATTAACGGAACACAGAGCAGTTTCTCAGAAAGCTTCTTTCCTGTTTTGAACGGAAGAGATTTCCTTTTTCACCATAGCCCTCTATGGGCTTCCAAATATCCCTTTGCCAATTCCACAAGAACAGCCTTAGAGAAAGGCTTCTTGAAGGAAAAGATGTAACACTGTGAGATGAATTAACAGAACACAGAGCAGTTTCTCAGAAAGCTTCTTTCCAGTTTTGACCGGAAGATACTTCCTTTTTCACCATAGCCCTCTATGGGCTTCCAAATATCCCTTTGCCAATTCCACAAGAACAGCCTTAGCGAAAGTCTTCTTGAAGGGAAAGATGTAACTCTGTGAGATGAATTAACAGAACACAGAGCAGTTTCTCAGAAAGCTTCTTTCCAGTTTTGAACGGAAGATATTTCCTTTTTCACCATAGCCCTCTATGGGCTTCCAAATATCCCTTTGCCAATTCCACAAGAACAGCCTTAGCGAAAGGCTTCTTGAAGGTCTGTGAGATGAATTAACAGAACACAGAGCAGTTTCTCAGAAAGCTTCTTTCAGTTTTCAACGGAAGATATTTGCTTTTTCAGCATAGCCCTCTATGGGCTTCCAAATATCCTTGCCAATTCCACAAGAACAGCCTTAGCGAAAGGCTTCTTGAAGGAAAGATGTAACTCTGTGAGATGAATTAACAGAACACAGAGCAGTTTCTCAAGCTTCTTTCCAGTTTTGACGGAAGATATTTCCTTTTTCACCATAGCCCTCTATGGGCTTCCAAATATCCTTTGCCAATTCCACAAGAACAGCCTTAGCGAAAGGCTTCTTGAAGGGAAAGATGTAACTCTGTGAGATGAATTAACAGAACACAGAGCAGTTTCTCAGAAAGCTTCTTTCCAGTTTTGAACGGAAGATATTCCTTTTTCACCATAGCCCTCTATGGGCTTCCAAATATCCCTTTGCCAATTCCACAAGAACAGCCTTAGCGAAAGGCTTGAAGGAAAGATGTAACTCTGTGAGATGAATTAACAGAACACAGAGCAGTTTCTGAAAGCTTCTTTCCAGTTTTGAACGGAAGAGATTTCCTTTTTCACCATAGCCCTCTATGGGCTTCCAAATATCCTTTGCCAATTCCACAAGAACAGCCTTAGCGAAAGGCTTCTTGAAGGAAAGATGTAACTCTGTGAGATGAATTAACAGAACACAGAGCAGTTTCTCAGAAAGCTTCTTTCAGTTTTCAACGGAAGAAATTTGCTTTTTCAGCATAGCCCTCATGGGCTTCCAAATATCCTTTGCCAATTCCACAAGAACAGCCTTAGCGAAAGGCTTCTTGAAGGGAAAGATGTAACTCTGTGAGATGAATTAACAGAACACAGACCAGTTTCTGAGAAAGTTTCTTTCCAGTTTTGAACGGAAGATGTTTCCTTTTTCACCATAGCCTCTATGGGCTTCCAAATATCCTTTGCTAATTCCACAAGAACAGCCTTAGCGAAAGGCTTCTTGAAGGAAAGATGTAACTCTGTGAGATGAATTAACAGAACACAGAGCAGTTTCTCAGAAAGCTTCTTTCCAGTTTTGAACGGAAGAGATTTCCTTTTTCACCATAGCCCTCTATGGGCTTCCAAATATCCTTTGCCAATTCCACAAGAACAGCCTTAGAGAAAGGCTTCTTGAAGGAAAGATGTAACACTGTGAGATGAATTAACAGAACACAGAGCAGTTTCTCAGAAAGCTTCTTTCCAGTTTTGACGGAAGATACTTCCTTTTTCACCATAGCCCTCTATGGGCTTCCAAATATCCCTTGCCAATTCCACAAGAACAGCCTTAGCGAAAGTCTTCTTGAAGGAAAGATGTAACTCTGTGAGATGAATTAACAGAACACAGAGCAGTTTCTCAGAAAGCTTCTTTCCAGTTTTGAGCGGAAGATATTTCCTTTTTCACCATAGCCCTCTATGGGCTTCCAAATATCCTTGCCAATTCCACAAGAACAGCCTTAGCGAAAGGCTTCTTGAAGGGAAAGATGTATCTCTGTGAGATGAATTAACAGAACACAGAGCAGTTTCTCAGAAAGCTTCTTTCAGTTTTCAACGGAAGATATTTGCTTTTTCAGCATAGCCCTCACGGCTTCCAAATATCCCTTGCCAATTCCACAAGAACAGCCTTAGCGAAGGCTTCTTGAAGGGAAAGATGTAACTCTGTGAGATGAATTAACAGAACACAGAGCAGTTTCTCAAGCTTCTTTCCATTTTGAACGGAAGATATTTCCTTTTTCACCATAGCCCTCTATGGGCTTCCAAATATCACTTTGCCAATTCCACAAGAACAGCCTTAGCGAAAGGCTTCTTGAAGGGAAAGATGTAACTCTGTGAGATGAATTAACAGAACACAGAGCAGTTTCTCAGAAAGCTTCTTTCCAGTTTTGAGCGGAAGATATTTCCTTTTTCACCATAGCCCTCTATGGGCTTCCAAATATCCCTTTGCCAATTCCACAAGAACAGCCTTAGCGAAAGGCTTCTTGAAGGGAAAGATGTAACTCTGTGAGATGAATTAACAAAACGCAGAGAAGTTTCTCGGAAAGCTTCTTTCCAGTTTTGAGCGGAAGATAATTCCTTTTTCACCATAGCCCTCTATGGGCTTCCAAATATCACTTTGCCAATTCCACAAGAACAGCCTTAGCGAAGGCTTCTTGAAGGGAAAGATGTAACTCTGTGAGATGAATTAACAAAACGCAGAGAAGTTTCTCGGAAAGCTTCTTTCCATTTTGAACGGAAGATAATTCCTTTTTCACCATAGCCCTCTATGGGCTTCCAAATATCACTTTGCCAATTCCACAAGAACAGCCTTAGCGAAAGACTTCTTGAAGGAAAGATGTAACTCTGTGAGATGAATTAACAGAACACAGGGCAGTTTCTCAGAAAGCTTCTTTCCAGTTTTGAACGGAAGATATTTCCTTTTTCACCATAGCCCTCTATGGGCTTCCAAATATCCCTTTGCCAATTGCACAAGAACAGCCTTAGCGAAAGGCTTTTGGAAGGGAAAGTTGTAACTCTGTGAGATGAATTAACAGAACACAGAGCAGTTTCTCAGAAAGCTTCTTTGCAGTTTTGAACGGAAGATATTTCCTTTTTCACCATAGCCCTCTATGGGCTTCCAAATATCCTTTGCTAATTCCACAAGAACAGCCTTAGCGAAGGCTTCTTGAAGGAAAGATGTAACTCTGTGAGATGAATTAACAGAACACAGACCAGTTTCTGAAAGTTTCTTTCCAGTTTTGAGCGGAAGATGTTTCCTTTTTCACCATTGCCGCTATGGGCTTCCAAATATCCTTTGCCAAATCCACAAGAACAGCCTTAGCGAAAGGCTTCTTGAAGGAAAGATGTAACTCTGTGAGATGAATTAACGGAACACAGAGCAGTTTCTCAAGCTTCTTTCCTGTTTTGAGCGGAAGAGATTTCCTTTTTCACCATAGCCCTCTATGGGCTTCCAAATATCCTTTGCCAATTCCACAAGAACAGCCTTAGAGAAAGGCTTCTTGAAGGAAAGATGTAACACTGTGAGATGAATTAACAGAACACAGAGCAGTTTCTCAAGCTTCTTTCCAGTTTTGACCGGAAGATACTTCCTTTTTCACCATAGCCCTCTATGGGCTTCCAAATATCCTTTGCCAATTCCACAAGAACAGCCTTAGCGAAGGCTTGAAGGGAAAGATGTAACTCTGTGAGATGAATTAACAGAACACAGAGCAGTTTCTCAAGCTTCTTTCCAGTTTTGAAGCGGAAGATATTTCCTTTTTCACCATAGCCCTCTATGGGATTCCAAATATCCTTTGCCAATTCCACAAGAACAGCCTTAGCGAAAGGCTTCTTGAAGGAAAGATGTAACTCTGTGAGATGAATTAACAGAACACAGAGCAGTTTCTCGGAAAGCTTCTTTCCAGTTTTGAAGCGGAAGAGATTTCCTTTTTCACCATAGCCCTCTACGGTCTTCCAAATATCATTTTGCCAATTCCACAAGAACAGCCTTAGCGAAGGCTTCTTGAAGGAAAGATGTAACTCTGTGAGATGAATTAACAGAACACAGAGCAGTTTCTCAAGCTTCTTCCAGTTTTGAACGGAAGATATTTCCTTTTCACCATAGCCCTCTATGGGCTTCAAATATCCTTGCCAATTCCACAAGCACAGCCTTAGCGAAGGCTTCTTGAAGGAAAGATGTAACTCTGTGAGATGAATTAACACAACACAGAGCAGTTTCTCGGAAAGCTTCTTTCCAGTGTTGAACTTAAAATATTTCCTTTTTCACCATAGCCCTCTATGGGCTTCCAAATATCCTTTGCCAATTCCACAAGCACAGCCTTAGCGAAAGACTTCTTGAAGGAAAGATGTAACTCTGTGAGATGAATTAACAGAACACAGAGCAGTTTCTCAGAAAGCATCTTTCCAGTTTTGAACGGAAGATATTTCCTTTTCACCATAGCCCTCTATGGGCTTAAATATCACTTTGCCAATTCCACAAGAACAGACTCAGCGAAAGGCTTCTTGAAGGAAAGATGTAACTCTGTGAGATGAATTAACAGAACACAGAGCAGTTTCTCAGAAAGCTTCTTTCCAGTTTTGAACGGAAGATATTTCCTTTTCACCAAAGCCCTCTATGGGCTTCCAAATATCCTTGCCAATTCCACAAGAACAACCTTAGCGAAAGGCTTTGAAGGAAAGATGTAACCCTGTGAGATGAATTAACAGAACACAGAGCAGTTTCTGAGAAACCTTCTTTCCAGTTCTGAATGGAAGATATTTCCTTGCTCACCATAGCCCTCTAGGGGCTTCCAAATATCCCTTTGCCAATTCCACAAGGACAACCTTAACGAAAGTCTTCTTGTAGGGAAAGATGTAACTCTGTGAGATGAATTAACAGAACACAGAGCAGTTTCTCAGAAAGCTTCTTTCCAGTTTTGAACGGAAGAGATTTCCTTTTTCACCATAGACCTCTAAGGGCTTCCAAATCTCCCTTTGCCAATTCCACAAGAACGGCCTTAGCGAAAGGCTTCTTGAAGAGAAAGATGTAACTCTGTGAGATGAATTAACAGAACACAGAGCAGTTTCTCGGAAAGCTTCTTTCCAATTTTGAACGGAAGATAGTTCCTTTTTCACCATAGCCCTCTATGGGCTTCCAAATATCCTTTGCCAATTCCACAAGAACAGCCTTAGCGAAAGGCTTCTTGAAGGAAAGATGTAACTCTGTGAGATGAATTAACAGAACACAGAGCAGTTTCTGAAAGCTTCTTTCCAGTTTTGAACGGAAGATATTTCCTTTTTCACCATAGCCCTCTATGGGCTTCCAAATATCCTTTGCTAATTCCACAAGAACAGCCTTAGCGAAGGCTTTTGAAGGAAAGATGTAACTCTGTGAGATGAATTCACAGAACACAGAGCAGTTTCTCAGAAAGCTTCCTTCCAGTTTTGAACGGAAGATATTTCCTTTTTCACCATAGCCTCTATGGGCTTCAAATATCCTTGCTAATTCCACAAGAACAGCCTTAGCGAAAGGCTTTTGAAGGAAAGATGTAACTCTGTGAGATGAATTAACACAGAGCAGTTTCGCAGAAAGCTTCTTCCAGTTTTGAACGGAAGATATTTTTTTTTCACCATAGCCTCTATGGGCTTCCAAATATCCTTTGCCAATTCCACAAGAACAGCCTTAGCGAAAGACTTCTTGAAGGAAAGATGTAACTCTGTGAGATGAATTAACAGAACACAGAGCAGTTTCTCAGAAAGCTTTTCCAGTTTTGAACGGAAGATATTTCCTTTTTCACCATAGCCCTATGGGCTTCCAAATATCCTTTGCCAATTCCACAAGAACAGCCTTAGCGAAAGGCTTTTGAAGGAAAGATGTAACTCTGTGAGATGAATTAACAGAACACAGAGCAGTTTCTCAGAAAGCTTTTTGCAGTTTTGAACGGAAGATATTTTTTTCACCATAGCCCTCTATGGGCTTCCAAATATCCTTTGCTAATTCCACAAGAACAGCCTTAGCGAAAGGCTTCTTGAAGGAAAGATGTAACTCTGTGAGATGAATTAACAGAACACAGACCAGTTTCTCAGAAAGCTTCTTTCCAGTTTTGAACGGAAGATATTTCCTTTTTCACCATTGCCCTCTATGGGCTTCCAAATATCCCTTTGCCAAATCCACAAGAACAGCCTTAGCGAAAGGTTTTGAAGGGAAAGATGTAACTCTGTGAGATGAATTAACAGAACACAGAGCAGTTTCTCAGAAAGCTTCTTTCCATTTTGAACGGAAGATATTTTCTTTTTCACCATAGCCCTCTATGGGCTTCCAAATATCACTTTGCCAATTCCACAAGAACAGCCTTAGCGAAAGGCTTCTTGAAGGGAAAGATGTAACTCTGTGAGATGAATTAACAGAACACAGAGCAGTTTCTGAGAAAGCTTCTTTCCAGTTTTGAACGGAAGATATTTCCTTTTTCACCATAGCCCTCTATGGGCTTCCAAATATCCCTTGCTAATTCCACAAGAACAGCCTTAGCGAAAGGCTTTTGGAAGGGAAAGTTGTAACTCTGTGAGATGAATTAACAGAACACAGAGCAGTTTCGCAGAAAGCTTCTTTCCAGTGTTGAACGGAAGATATTTCCTTTTTCACCGTAGCCCTCTATGGGCTTCCAAATATCCCTTTGCCAATTCCACAAGAACAGCCTTAGCGAAAGGCTTCTTGAAGTTAAAGATGTAACCCTGTGAGATGAATTAACAGAACACAGAGGAGTTTCTCAGAAAGCTTCTTTCCAGTTTTGAACGGAAGATATTTCCTTTTTCACCATAGCCCTCTATGGGCTTCGAAATATCCCTTTGCCAATTCCAGAAGAACAGCCTTAGAGAAAGGCTTCTTGAAGGGAAAGATGTAACTCTGTGAGATGAATTAACAGAACACAGACCAATTTCTCAGAAAGCTTCTTTCCAATTTTGAATGGAAGATATTTCCTTTTTCACCGTAGCCCTCTATGGGCTTCCAAATATCCCTTTGCCAATTCCACAAGACAACCTTAACGAAAGTCTTCTTGAAGGGAAAGATGTAACACTGGGAGATGAATTAACAGAACACAGAGCAGTTTCTCAGAAAGCTTCTTTCCAGTTTTGAACGGAAGACATTTCCTTTTTCACCATAGACCTCTATGGGCTTCCAAATATCCCTTTGCCAATTCCACAAGAACGGCCTTAGCGAAAGGCTTCTTGAAGAGAAAGATGTAACTCTGTGAGATGACTTAACAGAACACAGAGCAGTTTCTCGGAAAGCTTCTTTCCAGTTTTGAACGGAAGATATTTTTTGAACATAACCTCTATGGGCTTCCAAATATCCTTTGCTAATTCCACAAGAACAGCCTTAGCGAAAGGCTTTGAAGGAAAGATGTAACACTGGGAGATGAATTAACAGAACACAGAGCAGTTTCTCAGAAAGCTTCTTTCCAGTTTTGAACGGAAGACATTTCCTTTTTCACCATAGCCCTCTATGGGCTTCCAAATATCCTTTGCCAATTCCACAAGAACAGCCTTAGCGAAGGCTTCTTGAAGAGAAAGATGTAACTCTGTGAGATGACTTAACAGAACACAGAGCAGTTTCTCAGAAAGCTTCTTTCCAGTTTTGAGCGGAAGATATTTCCTTTTTGAACATAACCCTCTATGGGCTTCCAAATATCCTTTGCCAATTCCACAAGAACAGCCTTAGCGAAAGGCTTTGAAGGAAAGATGTAACTCTGTGAGATGAATTAACAGAACACAGAGCAGTTTCTCAGAAAGCTTCTTTCCAGTTTTGAACGGAAGATATTTCCTTTTCACCATAGCCCTCTATGGGCTTCCAAATATCCTTTGCCAATTCACAAGAACAGCCTTAGCGAAAGGCTTCTTGAAGGGAAAGATGTAACTCTGTGAGATGAATTAACAGAACACAGAGCAGTTTCTCAAGCTTCTTTTCAGTTTTGAGCGGAAGATATTTCCTTTTTCACCATAGCCCTCTACGGGCTTCCAAATATCCCTTTGCCAATTCCACAAGAACAGCCTTAGCGAAAGGTTTCTTGAAGGGAAAGATGTAAGTCTGTGAGATGAATTAACAGAACACAGAGCAGATTCTCAGAAAGCTTCTTTCCATTTTGAACGGAAGATATTTCCTTTTTCACCATAGCCCTCTATGGGCTTCCAAATATCACTTTGCCAATTCCACAAGAACAGCCTTAGCGAAAGGCTTCTTGAAGGGAAAGATGTAACTCTCTGAGATGAATTAACAGAACACAGATCAGTTTCTCAGAAAGCTTCTTTCCAGTTTTGAACGGAAGATATTTCCTTTTTCACCATAGCCCTCTATGGTATTCCAAATGTCCCTTTGCCAATTCCACAAGAACAGCCTTAGCGAAAGCCTTTTTGAAGTGAAAGATGTAACTCTGTGAGATGAATTAACAAAACGCAGAGAAGTTTCTCGGAAAGCTTCTTTCCATTTTGAACGGAAGATAATTCCTTTTTCACCATAGCCCTCTATGGGCTTCCAAATATCACTTTGCCAATTCCACAAGAACAGCCTTAGCGAAAGGCTTCTTGAAGGGAAAGATGTAACTCTGTGAGATGAATTAACAGAACACAGAGAAGTTTCTCGGAAAGCTTCTTTCCAGTTTTGAACGGAAGAGATTTCCTTTTTCACCATAGCCCTCTACGGTCTTCCAAATATCCCTTTGCCAATTCCACAAGAACAGCCTTAGCGAAAGGCTTCTTGAAGGGAAAGATGTAACTCTGTGAGATGAATTAACAGAACACAGAGCAGTTTCTCAGAAAGCTTCCTTCCAGTTTTGAACGGAAGATATTTCCTTATTCACCATAGCCCTCTATGGGCTTCGAAATATCCCTTTGCCAATTCCAAAAGCACAGCCTTAGCGAAAGGCTTCTTGAAGGGAAAGATGTAACTCTGTGAGATGAATTAACACAACACAGAGCAGTTTCTCGGAAAGCTTCTTTCCAGTGTTGAACTTAAAATATTTCCTTTTTCACCATAGCCCTCTATGGGCTTCCAAATATCCCTTTGCCAATTCCACAAGCACAGCCTTAGCGAAAGACTTCTTGAAGGGAAAGATGTAACTCTGTGAGATGAATTAACAGAACACAGAGCAGTTTCTCAGAAAGCATCTTTCCAGTTTTGAACGGAAGATATTTCCTTTTTCACCATAGCCCTCTACGGGCTTAAATATCACTTTGCCAATTCCAAAATAACAGCCTTAGCGAAAGGCTTATTAAAAGGAAAGATGTAACTCTGTGAGATGAATTAACAGAACACAGAGCAGTTTCTCAGAATGCTTCTTTCCAGTTTTGAACGGAAGATATTTCCTTTTTCACCAAAGCCCTCTATGGGCTTCTATATATACCTTTGCCAATTCCACAAGAACAGCCTTAGCGAAAGGCTTCTTGAAGGGAAAGATGTAACCCTGTGAGATGAATTAACAGAACACAGAGCAGTTTCTGAGAAACCTTCTTTCCAGTTTTGAATGGAAGATATTTCCTTGCTCACCATAGCCCTCTAGGGGCTTCCAAATATCCCTTTGCCAATTCCACAAGGACAACCTTAACGAAAGTCTTCTTGTAGGGAAAGATGTAACTCTGTGAGATGAATTAACAGAACACAGAGCAGTTTCTCAGAAAGCTTCTTTCCAGTTTTGAACGGAAGAGATTTCCTTTTTCACCATAGACCTCTAAGGGCTTCCAAATCTCCCTTTGCCAATTCCACAAGAACGGCCTTAGCGAAAGGCTTCTTGAAGAGAAAGATGTAACTCTGTGAGATGAATTAACAGAACACAGAGCAGTTTCTCGAAAGCTTCTTTCCATTTTGAGCGGAAGATAGTTCCTTTTTCACCATAGCCCTCTATGGGCTTCCAAATATCCCTTTGCCAATTCCACAAGAACAGACTCAGCGAAAGGCTTATTGAAGGAAAAGATGTAACTCTGTGAGATGAATTAACGGAACACAGAGCAGTTTCTCAGAAAGCTTCTTTCCAGTTTTGAACGGAAGATATTTCCTTTTTCACCATAGCCCTCTATGGGCTTCCAAATATCCTTTGCCAATTCCACAAGAACAGCCTTAGCGAAAGGCTTCTTGAAGGAAAGATGTAACTCTGTGAGATGAATTGACAGAACACAGAGCAGTTTCTCAGAAAGCTTCTTTTCAGTTTTCAACGGAAGATATTTGCTTTTTCAGCATAGCCCTCTACGGGCTTCCAAATATCCCTTTGCCAATTCCACAAGAACAGCCTTAGCGAAAGGCTTCTTGAAGGGTAAGATGTAACTCTGTGAGATGAATTAACAGAACACAGAGCAGATTCTCTGAAAGCTTCTTTCCATTTTGAACGGAAGATATTTCCTTTTTCACCATAGCCCTCTATGGGCTTCCAAATATCCCTTTGCCAATTCCACAAGAACAGCCTTAGCGAAAGGCTTCTTAAAGGGAAAGATGTAACTCTGTGAGATGAATTAACAGAACACAGAGCAGTTTCTCAGAAAGCTTCTTTCCAGTTTTGAACGGAAGATATTTCCTTTTTCACCATAGCCTCTATGGGCTTCCAAATATCCTTTGCCAATTCCACAAGAACAGCCTTAGCGAAAGGCTTCTTGAAGGGAAAGATGTAACTCTGTGAGATGAATTAACAAAACGCAGAGAAGTTTCTCAGAAAGCTTCTTTCCATTTTGAACGGAAGATAATTCCTTTTTCACCATAGCCCTCTATGGGCTTCCAAATATCCCTTGCTAATTCCACAAGAACAGCCTTAGCGAAAGGCTTCTTGAAGGAAAGATGTAACTCTGTGAGATGAATTAACAGAACACAGACCAGTTTCTGAGAAAGTTTCTTTCCAGTTTTGAACGAAGATATTTCCTTTTTCACCATTGCCGCTATGGGCTTCCAAATATCCTTTGCCAAATCCACAAGAACAGCCTTAGCGAAAGGCTTCTTGAAGGAAAGATGTAACTCTGTGAGATGAATTAACAGAACACAGAGCAGTTTCTCAGAAAGCTTCTTTCCTGTTTTGAACGGAAGAGATTTCCTTTTTCACCATAGCCCTCTACGGACTTCCAAATATCCTTTGCCAATTCCACAAGAACAGCCTTAGAGAAAGGCTTTGAAGGAAAGATGTAACACTGTGAGATGAATTAACAGAACACAGAGCAGTTTCTCAGAAAGCTTCTTTCCAGTTTTGACCGGAAGATACTTCCTTTTTCACCATAGCCTCTATGGGCTTCCAAATATCCTTTGCTAATTCCACAAGAACAGCCTTAGCGAAAGGCTTCTTGAAGGAAAGATGTAACTGTGAGATGAATTAACAGAACACAGACCAGTTTCTGAGAAAGTTTCTTCCAGTTTTGAACGGAAGATATTTCCTTTTTCACCATAGCCCTCACGGGCTTAAATATCACTTTGCTAATTCCAAAATAACAGCCTTAGCGAAAGGCTTATTAAAGGAAAGATGTAACTCTGTGAGATGAATTAACAGAACACAGAGCAGTTTCTCAGAAAGCTTCTTTCCAGTTTTGACCGGAAGATACTTCCTTTTTCACCATAGCCCTCTATGGGCTTCCAAATATCCTTTGCTAATTCCACAAGAACAGCCTTAGCGAAAGGCTTCTGAAGGAAAGATGTAACTCTGTGAGATGAATTAACAGAACACAGAGCAGTTTCTCAGAAAGCTTCTTTCCAGTTTTGACCGGAAGATACTTCCTTTTTCACCATAGCCCTCTATGGGCTTCCAAATATCCTTTGCTAATTCCACAAGAACAGCCTTAGCGAAAGGCTTCTGAAGGAAAGATGTAACCCTGTGAGATGAATTAACAGAACACAGAGCAGTTTCTGAGAAACCTTCTTTCCAGTTTTGAACGGAAGATATTTGCTTTTTCACCATAGCCCTCTAGGGGCTTCCAAATATCCCTTTGCCAATTCCACAAGGACAACCTTAACGAAAGTCTTCTTGTAGGGAAAGATGTAACTCTGTGAGATGAATTAACAGAACACAGAGCAGTTTCTCAGAAAGCTTCTTTCCAGTTTTGAACGGAAGATATTTCCTTTTTAACCATAGCCCTCTATGGGCTTAAATATCACTTTGCCAATTCCACAAGAACAGCCTTAGCGAAAGGCTTCTTAAAAGGAAAGATGTAACTCTGTGAGATGAATTAACAGAACACAGAGCAGTTTCTCAGAAAGCTTCTTTCAAGTTTTGTACGGAAGATATTTCCTTTTTCACCAAAGCCCTCTATGGGCTTCCATATATCCCTTTGCCAATTCCACAAGAACAGTCTTAGCGAAAGGCTTCTTGAAGGGAAAGATGTAACTCTGTGAGATGAAATAACGGAAGACAGAGCAGTTTCTGAGAAACCTTCTTTCCAGTTTTGAATGGAAGATACTTCCTTGCTCACCATAGCCCTCTATGGGCTTCCAAATATCCCTTTGCCAATTCCACAAGAACAGCCTTAGCGAAAGGCTTCTTGAAGGGAAAGATGTTACTCTGTGAGATGAATTAACAGAACACAGAGCAGTTTCTCAGAAAGCTTCTTTTCAGTTTTCAACGGAAGATACTTGCTTTTTCAGCATAGCCCTCTACGGGCTTCCAAATATCCCTTTGCCAATTCCACAAGAACAGTCTTAGCGAAAGGCTTCTTGAAGGGAAAGATGTAACTCTGTGAGATGAAATAACGGAAGACAGAGCAGTTTCTGAGAAACCTTCTTTCCAGTTTTGAATGGAAGATACTTCCTTGCTCACCATAGCCCTCTATGGGCTTCCAAATATCCCTTTGCCAATTCCACAGGAACAGCATTAGCGAAAGGCTTTTGGAAGGGAAAGTTGTAACTCTGTGAGATGAATTAACAGAACACAGAGCAGTTTCTCAGAAAGCTTCTTTGCAGTTTTGAACGGAAGAAATTTGCTTTTTCACCATAGCCCTCTATGGGCTTCCAAATATCCCTTTGCCAATTCCACAAGAACAGCCTTAGCGAAAGGCTTCTTGAAGGGAAAGATGTAACCCTGTGAGATGAATTAACAGAACACAGAGCAGTTTCTCAGAAAGCTTCTTTCCATTTTGAACGGAAGATATTTCCTTTTTCACCATAGCCCACTATGGGCTTCCAAATATCCCTTTGCCAATTCCACAAGAACAGCCTTAGAAAGGCTTGAAGGAAAGATGTAACTCTGTGAGATGAATTAACAGAACACAGAGTAGTTTCTCAGAAAGCTTCTTTCCAGTTTTGAACAGAAGATATTTCCTTTCTCACCATAGCCCTCTATGGGCTTAAATATCACTTTGCCAATTCCACAAGAACAGGCTTAGCGAAAGGCTTCTTAAAAGGAAAGATGTAACTCTGTGAGATGAAT
>JAKFHT010001443.1:0-29379 GCA_023783455.1 Erythrocebus patas | reverse complement strand
AGCTATGGTGAAAAGAAATATCTTCAGTTAAAAACTGAAAGAAGCTTTCTGAGAAACTGCTTGTGTTCTGTTAATTCATCTCACAGTTACAGCTTTCCTCAAGAAGCCTTTCACTAAGACTGTTCTTGTGGAATTTGCAAAGCGATATTTGGAAGCCCTAGAGGGCTATGGTGAAAAAAATATCTTCCGTTAAAAACTGGAAAGAAGCTTCTGAGAAACTGCTTTGTGTTCTGTTAATTCATCTCACAGTTACAGCTTTCCTCAAGAAGCCTTTTGCTAAGACTGTTCTTGTGGAATTTGAAGAGTGATATTTGGAAGCCCATAGAGGCTATGGTGAAAAGGAAATATCTTCAGTTAAAAACTGGAAAGAAGCTTGAGAAACTGCTTGTGTTCTGTTAATTCATCTCACAGTTACAGCTTTCCTCAAGAAGCCTTTCGCTAAGACTGTTCTTGTGGAATTTGAAGAGTGATATTTGGAAGCCCATAGAGGCTATGGTGAAAAAGGAAATATCTTCAGTTAAAAACTGGAAAGAAGCTTTCTGAGAAACTGCTTTGTGTTCTGTTAATTCATCTCACAGAGTTACAGCTTTCCCTCAAGAAGCCTTTCGCTAAGACTGTTCTTGTGGAATTTGAAGTGATATTTGGAAGCCCATAGAGGGCAATGGTGAAAAGGAAACATCTTCAGTTAAAACTGGAAAGAAGCTTTCTGAGAAACTGCACTCTGTTCTGTTAATTCATCTCACAGAGTTACAGCTTTCCCCTCAAGAAGCCGTTCGCTAAGACTGTTCTTGTGGAATTTGCAAAGCGATATTTGGAAGCCCATAGAGGGCTATGGTGAAAAAGGAAATATCTTCAGTTAAAAACTGGAAAGAAGCTTTCTGAGAAACTGCTTTGTGTTCTGTTAATTCATCTCACAGAGTTACAGCTTTCCTCAAGAAGCCTTTCGCTAAGACTGTTCTTGTGGAATTTGAAGAGTGATATTTGGAAGCCCATAGAGGGCAATGGTGAAAAAGGAAATATCTTCAGTTAAAAACTGGAAAGAAGCTTTCTGAGAAACTGCTTTGTGTTCTGTTAATTCATCTCACAGAGTTACAGCTTTCCCCTCAAGAAGCCTTTCGCTAAGACTGTTCTTGTGGAATTTGAAGAGTGATATTTGGAAGCCCATAGAGGGCAATGGTGAAAAGGAAACATCTTCAGTTTAAAACTGGAAAGAAGCTTTCTGAGAAACTGCACTCTGTTCTGTTAATTCATCTCACAGAGTTACAGCTTTCCCCTCATGAAGCCATACGCTAAACTGTTCTTGTGGAATTTGCAAAGCGATATTTGGAAACCCATAGATGGCTATAGTGAAAAAGGAAATATCTTCAGTTAAAAACTGGAAAGAATCCTTGGGGGAAACTGCACTCTGTTCTGTAAATTCATCTCACAGAGTTACAGCTTTGCCCTCAAGAAGCCTTTCGCTAAGACTGTTCTTGTGGAATTTGAAAGTGATATTTGGAAGCCCATAGAGGGCAATGGTGAAAAGGAAATATCTTCCGTTAAAAACTGGAAAGAAGCTTTCTGAGAAACTGCACTCTGTTCTGATAATTCATCTCACAGAGTTACAGCTTTCCCCTCAAGAAGCCTTTCGCTAAGACTGTTCTTGTGAAATTTGAAGAGTGATATTTGGTAGCCCACAGAGGACAATGGTGAAGAAGGAAATATCTTCAGTTAAAAACTGGAAAGAAGCTTTCTGAGAAACTGCTTTGTGTTCTGTTAATTCATCTCACAGATTTACAGCTTTCCCTCAAGAAGCCTTCGCTAAGACTGTTCTTGTGGAATTTGCAAAGTGATATTTGGAAGCCCATAGAGGGCTATGGTGAAAAGGAAATATCTTCCGTTAAAAACTGAAAGAAGCTTTCTGAGAAACTGCTTTGTGTTCTGTTAATTCATCTCACAGGTTACAGCTTTCCCTCAAGAAGCCTTTCGCTAAGACTGTTCTTGTGGAATTTGCAAAGTGATATTTGGAAGCCCATAGAGGGCTATGGTGAAAAGGAAATATCTTCAGTTAAAACTGAAAGAAGCTTTCTGAGAAACTGCTTGTGTTCTGTTAATTCATCTCACAGTTACAGCTTTCCCTCAAGAAGCCTTTCGCTAAGACTGTTCTTGTGGAATTTGCAAAGTGATATTTGGAAGCCCATAGAGGTCTATGGTGAAAAGGAAATATCTTCCGTTAAAAACTGGAAAGAAGCTTTCTGAGAAACTGCTTTGTGTTCTGTTAATTCATCTCACAGAGTTACAGCTTTCCCTCAAGAAGCCTTTCGCTAAGACTGTTCTTGTGGAATTTGCAAGTGATATTTGGAAGCCCATAGGGCTATGGTGAAAAGGAAATATCTTCCGTTAAAAACTGGAAAGAAGCTTTCTGAGAAACTGCTTTGTGTTCTGTTAATTCATCTCACAGAGTTACAGCTTTCCTTCAAGAAGCCTTTCGCTAAGGCTGTTCTTGTGGAATTGGCAAAGTGATATTTGGAAGCCCTTAGAGGGCTATGGTGAAAAGGAAATATCTTCCGTTAAAAACTGGAAAGAAGCTTTCTGAGAAACTGCTTTGTGTTCTGTTAATTCATCTCACAGAGTTACAGCTTTCCTTCAAGAAGCCTTTCGCTAAGGCTGTTCTTGTGGAATTTGGAAAGTGATATTTGGAAGCCCATAGAGGGCTATGGTGAAAAGGAAATATCTTCTGTTAAAAACTGGAAAGAAGCTTTCTGAGAAACTGCTTTGTGTTCTGTTAATTCATCTCACAGAGTTACAGCTTTCCCTCAAGAAGCTTTCGCTAAGACTGTTCTTGTGGAATTTGCAAAGTGATATTTGGAAGCCCTTAGAGGGCTATGGTGAAAAGGAAATATCTTCAGTTAAAAACTGGAAAGAAGCTTTCTGAGAAACTGCTTTGTGTTCTGTGAATTCATCTCACAGAGTTACAGCTTTCCCCTGAAGAAGCCGTTCGCTAAGACTGTTCTTGTGGAATTTGAAGAGTGATATTTGGAAGCCCAGAGAGGGCAATGGTGAAAAAGGAAACATCTTCAGTTAAAACTGGAAAGAAGCTTTCTGAGAAACTGCACTCTGTTCTGTTAATTCATCTCACAGAGTTACATCTTTCCCCTCAAGAAGCCGTTCGCTAAGACTGTTCTTGTGGAATTTGCAAAGCGATATTTGGAAGCCCATAGAGGGCAATGGTGAAAAGGAAATATCTTCAGTTAAAAACTGGAAAGAAGCTTTCTGAGAAACTGCTCTGTGTTCTGTTAATTCATCTCACAGAGTTACAGCTTTCCCCTCAAGAAGCCTTTCGCTAAGACTGTTCTTGTGGAATTTGAAGAGTGATATTTGGAAGCCCATAGAGGGCAATGGTGAAAAAGGAAACATCTTCAGTTTAAAACTGGAAAGAAGCTTTCTGAGAAACTGCACTCTGTTCTGTTAATTCATCTCACAGAGTTACAGCTTTCCCCTCAAGAAGCCTTTCGCTAAGACTGTTCTTGTGGAATTTGCAAAGTGATATTTGGAAGCCCATAGAGGGCTATGGTGAAAAAGGAAATATCTTCAGTTAAAAACTGGAAAGAAGCTTTCTGAGAAACTGCTTTGTGTTCTGTTAATTCATCTCACAGAGTTACAGCTTTCCCCTCAAGAAGCCTTTCGCTAAGACTGTTCTTGTGGAATTTGAAAGTGATATTTGGAAGCCCATAGAGGGCAATGGTGAAAAAGGAAATATCTTCAGTTAAAAACTGAAAAGAAGCTTTCTGACAAACTGCACTCTGTTCTGTTAATTCATCTCACAGAGTTACAGCTTTCCCCTCAAGAAGCCTTTCGCTAAGACTGTTCTTGTGGAATTTGAAGGGTGATATTTGGAAGCCCATAGAGGGCAATGGTGAAAAAGGAAATATCTTCTGTTAAAAACTGGAAAAAAGCTTTCTGATTACAGCTTTCCCCTCAAGAAGGCTTTTGCTAAGACTGTTCTTGTGGAATTTGCAAAGTGATATTTGGAAGCCCATAGAGGGCTATGGTGAAAAAGGAAATATCTTCAGTTAAAAACTGGAAAGAAGCTTTCTGAGAAACTGCTTTGTGTTCCGTTAATTCATCTCACAGAGTTACAGCTTTCCCCTCAAGAAGCCTTTTGCTAAGACTATTCTTGTGGAATTTGCAAAGTGATATTTGGAAGCCCATAGAGGTCTATGGTGAAAAAGGAAATATCTTCAGTTAAAAACTGGAAAGAAGCTTTCTGAGAAACTGCTTTGTGTTCTGTTAATTCATCTCACAGAGTTACAGCTTTCCCCTCAAGAAGCCTTTCGCTAAGACTGTTCTTGTGGAATTTGCAGAGTGATATTTGGAAGCTCATAGAGGGCTATGGTGAAAAAGGAAATATCTTCCGTTAAAAACTGGAAAGAAGCTTTCTGAGAAACTGCTTTGTGTTCTGTTAATTCATCTCACAGAGTTACAGCTTTCCCTCAAGAAGCCTTTCGCTAAGACTGTTCTTGTGGAATTTGCAAAGTGATATTTGGAAGCCCATAGAGGACTATGGTGAAAAAGGAAATATCTTCAGTTAAAAACTGTAAAGAAGCTTTCTGAGAAACTGCTTTGTGTTCTGTTAATTCATCTCACAGAGTTACAGCTTTCCCTCAAGAAGCCTTTGCTAAGACTGTTCTTGTGGAATTTGCAAGTGATATTTGGAAGCCCATAGAGGGCTATGGTGAAAAAGGAAATATCTTCCGTTAAAAACTGGAAAGAAGCTTTCTGAGAAACTGCTTTGTGTTCTGTTAATTCATCTCACAGAATTACAGCTTTCCTTCAAGAAGCCTTTCGCTAAGGCTGTTCTTGTGGAATTTGCAAAGTGATATTTGGAAGCCCTAGAGGGCTATGGTGAAAAAAAATATCTTCCGTTAAAAACTGGAAAGAAGCTTTCTGAGAAACTGCTTTGTGTTCTGTTAATTCATCTCACAGAGTTACAGCTTTCCCTCAAGAAGCCTTTCGCTAAGACTGTTCTTGTGGAATTTGCAAAGTGATATTTGGAAGCCCATAGAGGGCTATGGTGAAAAGGAAATATCTTCAGTTAAAAACTGGAAAGAAACTTTCTGAGAAACTGCTTTGTGTTCTGTTAATTCATCTCACAGAGTTACAGCTTTCCCTCAAGAAGCCTTTCGCTAAGACTGTTCTTGTGGAATTTGCAAAGTGATATTTGGAAGCCCATAGAGGGCTATGGTGAAAAGGAAATATCTTCCGTTAAAAACTGGAAAGAAGCTTTCTGAGAAACTGCTTTGTGTTCTGTTAATTCATCTCACAGGTTACAGCTTTCCCTCAAGAAGCCTTTCGCTAAGACTGTTCTTGTGGAATTTGCAAAGTGATATTTGGAAGCCCATAGAGGGCTATGGTGAAAAAGAAATATCTTCAGTTAAAAACTGAAAGAAGCTTTCTGAGAAACTGCTTGTGTTCTGTTAATTCATCTCACAGAATTACAGCTTTCCCTCAAGAAGCCTTTCGCTAAGACTGTTCTTGTGGAATTTGCAAAGTGATATTTGGAAGCCCATAGAGGTCTATGGTGAAAAGGAAATATCTTCCGTTAAAAACTGGAAGAAGCTTTCTGAGAAACTGCTTTGTGTTCTGTTAATTCATGTCACAGAGTTACAGCTTTCCCTCAAGAAGCCTTTCGCTAAGACAGTTCTTGTGGAATTTGCAAAGTGATATTTGGAAGCCCATAGAGGGCTATGGTGAAAAAGGAAATATCTTCCGTTAAAAACTGGAAAGAAGCTTTCTGAGAAACTGCTTTGTGTTCTGTTAATTCATCTCACAGAGTTACAGCTTTCCCCTCAAGAAGCCTTTCACTAAGACTGTTCTTGTGGAATTTGCAAAGTGATATTTGGAAGCCCTTAGATGGCTATGGTGAACGAGGAAATATCTTCAGTTAAAAAGTGGAAAGAAGCTTTCTGAGAAACTGCTCTGTGTTCTGTTAATTCATGTCACAGAGTTACAGCTTTCCTCAAGAAGCCTTTCGCTAAGACTGTTCTTGTGGAATTTGAAAGTGATATTTGGAAGCCCATAGAGGGCAATGGTGAAAAGGAAATATCTTCAGTTAAAAACTGGAAAGAAGCTTTCTGAGAAACTGCTTTGTGTTCCGTTAATTCATCTCACAGAGTTACAGCTTTCCCTCAAGAAGCCTTTCACTAAGACTGTTCTTGTGGAATTTGAAAGTGATATTTGGAAGCCCATAGAGGGCAATGGTGAAAAGGAAATATCTTCAGTTAAAAACTGGAAAGAAGCTTTCTGAGAAACTGCTTTGTGTTCTGTTAATTCATGTCACAGAGTTACAGCTTTCCTCAAGAAGCCTTTCGCTAAGACTGTTCTTGTGGAATTTGAAAGTGATATTTGGAAGCCCATAGAGGGCAATGGTGAAAAGGAAATATCTTCAGTTAAAAACTGGAAAGAAGCTTGAGAAACTGCTTTGTGTTCTGTTAATTCATCTCACAGAGTTACAGCTTTCCTCAAGAAGCCTTTCGCTAAGACTGTTCTTGTGGAATTTGCAAAGTGATATTTGGAAGCCCATAGAGGGCTATGGTGAAAAGGAAATATCTTCCGTTAAAAACTGGAAAGAAGCTTTCTGAGAAACTGCTTTGTGTTCTGTTAATTCATCTCACAGAGTTACAGCTTTCCCTCAAGAAGCCTTTCGCTAAGACTGTTCTTGTGGAATTTGCAAAGTGATATTTGGAAGCCCATAGAGGGCTATGGTGAAAAGGAAATATCTTCAGTTAAAAACTGGAAAGAAGCTTTCTGAGAAACTGCACTCTGTTCTGTTAATTCATCTCACAGAGTTACAGCTTTCTCCTCAAGAAGCCTTTCGCTAAGACTGTTCTTGTGGAATTTGAAGAGTGATATTTGGAAGCCCATAGAGGGCAAAGGTGAAAATCAAATATCTTCAGTTAAAACTGAAAAGAAGCTTTCTGAGAAACTGCACTCTGTTCTGTTAATTCATCTCACAGATTTACAGCTTTCCCCTCAAGAAGCCTTTCGCTAAGACTGTTCTTGTGGAATTTGAAGGGTGATATTTGGAAGCCCATAGAGGGCAATGGTGAAAAGGGAAATATCTTCTGTTAAAAACTCGAAAAAAGCTTTCTGATTACAGCTTTCCCCTCAAGAAGGCTTTCGCTAAGACTGTTCTTGTGGAAATTGCAAAGTGATATTTGAAAGCTCATAGACGTCTATGGTGAAAAATGAAACATGTTCAGTAAAAACTGGAAAGAACCTTCCTGAGAAACTGCTTTGTGTTCCGTTAATTCATCTCACAGAGTTACAGCTTTCCCCTCAAGAAGCCTTTTGCTAAGACTATTCTTGTGGAATTTGCAAAGTGATATTTGGAAGCCCATAGAGGTCTATGGTGAAAAGGAAATATCTTCAGTTAAAACTGAAAGAAGCTTTCTGAGAAACTGCTTTGTGTTCTGTTAATTCATCTCACAGAGTTACTGCTTTCCCTCAAGAAGCCTTTCGCTAAGACTGTTCTTGTGGAATTTGCAAAGTGATATTTGGAAGCCCATAGAGGCTATGGTGAAAAGAAATATCTTCCGTTAAAAACTGGAAAGAAGCTTTCTGAGAAACTGCTTGTGTTCTGTTAATTCATCTCACAGAGTTACAGCTTTCTCAAGAAGCCTTTCGCTAAGACTGTTCTTGTGGAATTTGCAAAGTGATATTTGGAAGCCCATAGAGGGTTATGGTGAAAAGGAAATATCTTCAGTTAAAAACTGGAAAGAAGCTTTCTGAGAAATTGCTTTGTGTTCTGTTAATTCATCTCACAGAGTTACAGCTTTCCCTCAAGAAGCCTTTTGCTAAGACTGTTCTTGTGGAATTTGCAAGTGATATTTGGAAGCCCATAGAGGGCTATGGTGAAAAGGAAATATCTTCCGTTAAAAACTGGAAAGAAGCTTTCTGAGAAACTGCTTTGTGTTCTGTTAATTCATCTCACAGAGTTACAGCTTTCCCTCAAGAAGCCTTCGCTAAGACTGTTCTTGTGGAATTTGCAAAGTGATATTTGGAAGCCCTAGAGGGCTATGGTGAAAAGGAAATATCTTCCGTTAAAAACTGGAAAGAAGCTTTCTGATCAACTGCTTTGTGTTCTGTTAATTCATCTCACAGAGTTACAGCTTTCCCCTCAAGAAGCCTTTCGCTAAGACTGTTCTTGTGGAATTTGCAAAGTGATATTTGGAAGCCCATAGAGGGCTAAGGTGAAAAAGGAAATATCTTCAGTTAAAAACTGGAAAGAAACTTTCTTAGAAACTGCTTTGTATTCTTTTAATTCATCTCACAGTGTTACAGCTTTCCCCTCAAGATGCCTTTCGCTAAGACTGTTCTTGTGGAATTTGCAAAGTGATATTTGGAAGCCCATAGAGGGCTATGGTGAAAAAGGAAATATCTTCCGTTAAAAACATGAAAGAAGCTTTCTGAGAAACTACTTTGTGTTCTGTTAATTCATCTCACCGAGTTACAGCTTTCCCCTCAAGAAGCCTTTCGCTAAGACTGTTCTTGTGGAATTTGCAAAGTGATATTTGGAAGCCCATAGAGGGCTATGGTGAAAAAGAAAATATCTTCAATTAAAAACTGAAAGAAGCTTTCTGAGAAACTGCTTGTGTTCTGTTAATTCATCTCACAGAATTACAGCTTTCCCTCAAGAAGCCTTTTGCTAAGACTGTTCTTGTGGAATTTGCAAAGTGATATTTGGAAGCCCATAGAGGTCTATGGTGAAAAAGGAAATATCTTCCGTTAAAAACTGGAAAGAACCTTTCTGAGAAACTGCTTTGTGTTCTGTTAATTCATCTCACAGAGTTACAGCTTTCCCTCAGGAAGCCTTTCGCTAAGACTGTTCTTGTGGAATTTGCAAGTGATATTTGGAAGCCCATAGAGGGTTATGGTGAAAAGGAAATATCTTCCGTAAAAACTGGAAAGAAGCTTTCTGAGAAACTGCTTTGTGCTCTGTTAATTTTTGTCACAGGGTTTCAGCATTCCTTCAAGAATCCTTTCGCCTTGGCTGTTCTTGTGGAATTGGCAAAGTGATATTTGGAAGCCCATAGAGGGCTATGGCGAAAATTGAAATATATTCCGTAAAAAACTGGAAAGAAGCTTCCTGAGAAACTGCTTTGTGTTCTGTTAATTCATTTCACAGAGTTACTGCTTTCCTCTCACGAACCCTTTCGCTAAGACTGTTCTTGTGGAATTTGGAAAGTGATATTTGGAAGCCCATAGAGGGCTATGGTGAAAAAGGAAGTATCCTCAGATAAAAACTGAAAAGAAGCTTTCTCAGAAACTGCTTTGTGTTCTGTTAATTCATCTCACAGAGTTACTGCTTTCCCCTCACGAACCCTTTCGCTAAGACTGTTCTTGTGGAATTTGCAGAGTGATATTTGGAAGCTCATAGAGGGCTATGGTGAACGAAGAAATATCTTCCGTTAAATACTGGAAAGAAGCTTTCTGAGAAAATGCTTTGTGTTCTGTTAATTCATCTCACAGAGTTACAGCTTTCCCCTCAAGAAGCCTTTCGTTAAGACTGTTATTGTAGAATATGCAAAGTGATATTTGGAAGCCCATAGAGGGTTATGGTGAAAAAGGAAATATCTTCAGTTAAAAACTGTAAAGAAGCTTTCTGAGAAACCTCTTTGTGTTTTGTGAATTCTTCTCACAGAGTTATAGCTTTCCCTCAAGAAGCCTTTCTAAGACTGTTCTTGTGGAATTTGCAAAGTGATATTTGGAAGCCCATAGAGGTCTATGGTGAAAAGGAAATATCTTCCGTAAAAACTGGAAAGAAGCTTTCTGAGAAACTGCTTTGTGTTCTGTTAATTCATCTCACAGAATTACAGCTTTCCTTCAAGAAGCCTTTCGCTAAGGCTGTTCTTGTGGAATTTGCAAAGTGATATTTGGAAGCCCAAAGAGGACTATGGTGAAAAAGGAAATATCTTCCGTAAAAAAATGGAAAGAAGCTTTCTGAGGAACTGCTTTGTGTTCTGTTAATTCATCTCACAAAATTACAGCGTTCCCTTCAAGAAGCCTTTCGCTAAGGCTGTTCTTGTGGAATTGGCAAAGTGATATTTGGAAGCCCCTAGAGGGCTATGGTGAAAAAGGAAATATCTTCCGTTAAAAACTGGAAAGAAGCTTTCTGATCAACTGCTTTGTGTTCTTATAATTCATCTCACAGAGTTACAGCTTTCCCCTCAAGAAGCCTTTCGCTACGACTTTTCTTGTTGAATTTGCAAAGTGATATTTGGAAGACCTTAGAGGGCTATGGTGAAAAAGGAAATATCTTCCGTTAAAACTGTAAAGAAGCTTTCTGAGAAACTACTTTGAGTTCTGTTAATTCATCTCACAGAGTTACAGTTTTCCCCTCAAGAAACCTTTCGCTAAGACTGTTCTTGTGGAATTTGCAAAGTGATATTTGGAAGCCCATAGAGGGCTACGGTGAAAAAGGAAATATCCTAAGTTAAAACCTGAAAAGAAGCAGTCTGAGAAACTGCTTTGTGTTCTGTTAATTCATCTCACAGAGTTACAGCTTTCCCTTCAAGAAGCCTTTCGCTAAGGCTGTTCTTGTGGAATTTGCAAAGAGATATTTGGAAGCCCATAGAGGGCTATGGTGAAAACGGAAATATCTTCATTTAAAAACTGGAAAGAAGCTTTCTGAGAAATTGCTTTGTGTTCTGTTATTTCGTCTCACAGAATTACAGGTTTCCCCTCAAGATGCCTTTCGCTAAGGCTGTTCTTGTGGAATTTGCAAAGTGATATTTGGAAGCCCGTAGAGGGCTATGGTTAAAAAGGAAATATCTTCAGTTATAAACTGGAAAGAAGCTGTCTGACATACTGCTTTGTGTTCTCTTAATTCATCTCACAGTGTTACAGCTTTCCGCTCAAGAATCCTTTCGCTAAGACTGTTCATGTGTAATTTGGAAAGTGATATTTGGAAGCCCATAGAGGGCTATGGTGAAAAAGGAAATAACTTCCGTTAACAACTGGAAAGAAGCTTTCTGAGAAACTGCTTTGTTTTCTGTTAATTCATGTCACAGAGTTACAGCTTTCCCCTCAAGAAGCATTTCGCTAAGTCTGTTCTTGTGGAGTTTGGAAAGTGATATTTGGAAGCCCATGGAGGGCTATGGTGAAAAAGGAAATATCCTAAGATAAAAGCTGAAAAGAAGCTTTGTGAGAAACTGCTTTGTGTTTTATTAATTCATCTCGCAGAGTAACAGATTTCCCTTCAAGAAACCTTTTGCTAAGGCTGTTCTTGTAAATTTCTCAAAGTAATATTTGGAAGCCCATAGAGGGCTATGGTGAAAAAGGAAATATGTTCAGTTAAAAACTGTAAAGAAGCTTTCTGAGAAACTGCTTTGTGTTCTGTTAATTCATCTCACAGAGCTACAGCTTTACCCTCAAGAAGCCTTTCGCCAAGACTGTTCTTATGGAATTTGCAAAGTGATATTTGGAAGCCCTTAGAGGGCTATGGTGAAAAAGAAAATATATTCCGATAAAAACTGGAAACAAGATTTCTGAGAAACTACTTTGTGTTCTGTTAATTCATGTCACAGAGTTACAGCTTTCCCTTCAAGAAGACTTTCGCTAAGACTGTGCCTGTGGAATTGGCAAAGTGATATTTGGAAGCCTGTAGAGGGCTGTGGTGAAGAAGGCAATATCTTCCGTTAAAAACTGGAAAGAAGCTTTCTGAGAAACTGCTTTGTGTTCTGTTAATTCATCTCACAGAGTTACATCTTTCCCCTCAAGAAGGCTATCGCTAAGGCTGTTCTTGTGGAATTTGCAAAGTGATATTTGGAAGCCCTTAGAGGGCTATTTTGAAAAACGAAATATCTTCAGTTAAAAAGTGGAAAGAAGCTGTCTGAGAAACTGCTTTGTGTTCTGTTAATTCATCTCACAGAGTTACAGCTTTACCATCAAGAAGCCTTTCGCTACGGCTGTTCTTGTGGAGTTTGTAAAGTGATATTTGGAAGCCCATAGGGGTCTTAGGTAAAAAAGGAAATATTTTCCGTTAAAAACTGGAAAGAAGCTTTCTGAGAAACTGCATTGTGTTCTGTTAATTCATCTCACAGAGTTACTGCTTTCCCCTCAAGAAGCCTTTCGGTAAGACTGTTCTTCTGGAATTTGCAAAGTGATATTTGGAAGCCTCTAGAGGGCTATGGTGAAAAAGGAAACATTTTCCGTTAAAAACTGGAAAGAAGCTTTCTGTGAAACTGCTTTGTGTTCTGTGATTTCTTCTCACAGAGTTACAGCTTTCCCCTCAAGAATTCTTTTGCTTAGACTGTTATTCAGGTATTTGCAAAGTGATATTTTGAAGCCAATAGAGGGCTATTGTGAAAAAGAAAATATCCTAAGATAAAAACTGAAAAGAAGCATTCTGAGAAACAGCTTTGTGTTCTGTTAATTCATCTCCCAGAGTTACATCTTTCCCTTCAAGAAGCCTTTCGCTAAGGCTGTTCTTGTGGAATTGGCAAAGTGATATTTGGAAGCCCATAGAGGGCTAAGGTGAAAAAGTAAATATGTTCAGTTAAAAACTGGAAAGAAGGTTTCTGAGAAACTGCTTTGGGTTCTGTTAATTCATCTCACAGAGTTACAACTTTCCCCTCAATAATCCTTTCGCTAAGACTGTTCTTGTTAAATTTGCAAAGTGATATTTGAAGCCCATAGAGGCTATGGTGAAAAAAATATCTTCCGTTAAAAACTGGAAAGAAGCTCCTGAGAAACTGCTTTGTGTTCTGTTAATTCATCTCACAGAGTTACAACTTTCCCCTCAATAATCCTTTCGCTAAGACTGTTCTTGTGGAATTTGCAAAGTGATATTTGGAATCCCATAGAGGGAAATGATGAAAAACGAAATACCTTTCGTTAAAAACTGGAAAGAAGGTTTCTGAGAAACTGCTTTGTGTTCTGTTAATTCATCTCAAAGAGTTAGAGCTTTCCCCTCAAGAAGCTTTTCGCTAAGGCTGTTCTTGTGGAATTTGCAAAGTGATGTTTGGAAGCCCGTAGAGGGTTATGGTGAAAAAGTAAATATCTTCAGTTAAAAACTGGAAAGAAGCTGTCTAAGAAACTGCTATGTGTTCTGTTAATTCATCTCACAGAGTTACAGCATTACCCTCAAGAAGCCTTTCACTAAGACTGTTCTTGTGGAATTTGGAAAGTGATATTTGGAAGCCCATAGAGGGCTATGCTGAAAAAGGAAATATCTTCCGTTAAAAACAGGAAAGATGCTATCTGAGAAATTGCTTTGTGTTCCGTTATTTCATCTCACAGAGTTACAGCTTTCCCCTCAAGAAGTCTTTCGCTAAGACTGTTCTTGTTGAATTTGGAAAGTGATATTTGGAAGCCCATAGAGGCCTCTGGTGAAAAAGGAAATATCTCCAGTTAAAAAACTGGAAAGAAGCTTTCTGAGAAACTGCTTTGTGTTTTGTTAGTCCATCTCACAGAGTTAGAGCTTTCCCCTCAAGAAGCCTTTCGCTAAGACTGTTCTTGTTAAATTTGCAAAGTGATATTTGGAAGCCCCTAGAGGTCTATGGTGAAAAAGGAAATATCTTCACTTAAAAACTGGAAAGAAACTTCTGAGAAACTGCTTTGTGTTCTGTTAATTCATCTCACAGACCTACAGCTTTCCTTTCAAGAAGCCTTTCGCTAAGTCTGTTCTGGTGGAATTTGCAAAGTGATATTTGGAAGTCCATAGAGGCCTATGGGGAAAAAGAAAATATCTTCAGTTAAAAACTGGAAAGAAGCTCCTGAGAAACTGCTTTGAGTTCTGTTAATTCATGTAACAGAGTTACAGCTTTCCCCTCAAGAAGCCTTTCGTGAAAACAGTTCTTGTGGAATTTGCAAAGTGATATTTGGAAGCCCATAGAGGGCTATGGTGAAAAAGGAGATATCTTCCTATAAAAACTGGAAAGAAGCTTTCTGAGAAATTGCTTTGTGTTCTGTTAATTCATCTCACAGAATTACAGCTTTCCCCTCAAGAAGCTTTTCACAAAGACTGTTCTTGTGGAATTTGCAAAGTGATATTTGGAAGCCCATAGAGGTCTATGTTGAAAAAGGAAATATCTTCAGTTAAAAACTGGAAAGAAGCTTTCTGAGAAACTGCTTTAGTTTCTGTTAATTCATGTCACAGAGTTACATTTTTCCTCTCAAGAAGCCTATCGCTAAGGTTGTTCTTGTGGAATTTGCAAAGTGATATTTCGAAGCCCATAGAGGGCTATGGTGAAAAAGGAAATATCTTCAATTAAAAACTGGAAGGAAGCTGTCTGAGAAACTGCTTTCTGTTCTGTTAATTCATCTCACAGAGTTACACCTTTACCCTCAGGAAGCCTTTCGCTAAGACTGTTTTTGTGGAATTTGCAAAGCAATATTTGGAAGCCCATACAGGGCTATGGTGAAAAGGAAATATCTTCAGTTAATAACTGGAAGGACGTTTTCTGAGAAACTGCTTTGTGTTCTGTTAATTCATCTCACAGAATTACAGCTTTCCCCTCAAGAAGTCTTTCGCTAAGACTGTTCTTGTGGAATTGGCAAAGTGATATTTGGAAGCCCATAGAAGGCTATGGTGAAAAAGGAAATATCTTTTGTGAAAAAATGGAAAGAAGCTTTCTGAGAAACTGCTTTGTGTTCTGTTAATTCATCTCACAGAATTACAGCTTTCCCCACAAGAAGCCTTTCGCTAACACTGTTCTTGTGGAATTGGCAAAGTGATATTTGGAAGCCCATAGAGGGCTATGGTGAAAAAGGAAATATCTCCAGTTAAGAACTGGAATGAGTCACTCTGAGAAACTGCTTTGTGTTCTCTTAATTCATCTCACAGAGTTACTGCGTTCCCCTCAAGAAGCTTTTCGCAAAGACTGTTCTTGTGGAATTTAGAAAGTGATATTTCGAAGCCCATAGAGGTCTATGGTGAAAAAGGAAATATCTTCCGTTAAAAACTGGATAGAAGCTTTCTGATCAACTGCTTTGTGTTCTTTTAATTCATCTCACAGAGTTACAGCTTTCCCCTCAAGAAACCTTTCGCTAAGGCTGTTCTTGTGGAATTGGCAAAGTGATATTTGGAAGCCCATAGAGGACTATGGTGAAAATTGAAATACCTTCAGTTGAAAACCTGAAAGAAGCTTTCTGAAAAACTGCTTTGTGTTCTGTTAATTCATCTCACAGAGTTACAGCTTTCCCCTCAGGAAGCCTTTCGGTAAGACTGTTCTTGTGGAATTTCTAAAGTTTATTTGGAAGCCCATAGAGGGCTATGGTGAAAAAGGAAATACCTTCAGTTAAAAACTGTAAAGAACCTTTCTGACAAACTGCTTTGTGTTCTGTTAATTCATCTCACAAAGTTACAGCTTTCCCCTCAAGAAGCCTTTCACTAAGACTGTTCTTCTGGAATTTGCAACGTGATATTTGGAAATCCATAGAGGGCTATGGTGAAAAAGGAAATATCTTCCGTTAAAAACTGGAAAGAAACTTTCTGAGAAACTGCTTTGTGTTCTCTTAATTCATCTCACAGAGTAAGAGGTATCCCCTCTAGAAACCTTTCGCTAAGACTGTTCTTGTGGAATTGGCAAAGTGATATTTGGAAACACTTAGAGGGCTACGGTGAATAAGGAAATATCTTCCGTTAAAAACTGGAAAGAAGCTTTCTGAGAAACTGCTTTGTATTCTGTTAATTCATCTCACAGATTTACAGCTTTACCCTCAAGAAGCCTTTCTCTAAGGCTGTTCTTGTGGAATTTGGAAAGTGATATTTGGAAGCCCTTGGGGACCTATGGTGAAAAAGAAAATATCTTCAGTTAAAAGCTGTAAAGAAGCTTTCTGAGAAACTGCTTTGTGTTCTGTTAATTCATCTCACAGAGTTACAGCGTTCCCTTCAAGAAGCCTTTCGCTAAGGCTGTTCTTGTGGAATTTGCAAAGTGATATTTGGAAGCCCCTAGAGGGCTATGGTGAAAAAGGAAATATCTTCCGTTAAAAACTGGAAAGAAGCTTTCTGATCAACTGCTTTGTGTTCTTATAATACATCTCACAGAGTTACAGCTTTCCCCTCAAGAAGCCTTTCGCTACGACTTTTCTTGTTGAATTTGCAAAGTGATATTTGGAAGCCCATAGAAGGCTACGGTGAAAAAGGAAATATCTTCAGTTAAAAACTGGAAAGAAACTTTCTTAGAAACTGCTTTGTATTCTTTTAATTCATCTCACAGGGTTACAGCTTTCCCCTCAAGATGCCTTTCGCTAAGACTATTCTTGTAAAATTTGCAAAGTGATATTTGGAAGCCCATAGAGGGCTATGTTGAAAAAGGAAATACCTTCAGTTAAAAACCGGAAAGAAGCTTTCTGAGAAACTGCACTCTGTTCTGTTAATTCATCTCACAGAGTTACAACTTTCCCTTCAAGAAGGCTTTCGCTAAGACTGTTCTTGTGGAATTTGAAAAGTGATATTTGGAAGCCCATAGAGGGCAATGGTGAAAAACGAAATATCTTCAGTTAAAAACGGGAAAGAAACTTTCGGGGAAACTGCTCGCTGTTCTGTTAATTCATCTCACAGAGTTACAGCTTTCTACTCAGGAAGCCTTTCGCTAAGACTGTTCTTGTGGAATTTGCAAAGCGATATTTGGAAGCCCATAGAGGGCTATGGTGAAAAAGGAAATATCTTCAGTTAAAAACTGGAAAGAAGCTTTCTGAGAAACTGCACTCTGTTCTGTTAATTCATCTCACAGAGTTATAACTTTCCCTTCAAGAAGGCTTTCGCTAAGACTGTTCTTGAGGAATTTGAAAAGTGATATTTGGAAGCCCATAGAGGGCAATGGTGAAAAACGAAATATCTTCAGTTAAAAACAGGAAAGAAGCTTTCGGGGAAACTGCTCGCTGTTCTGTTAAATCATCTCACAGAGTTACAGCTTTCTCCTCAAGAAGCCTTTCACTAAGACTGTTCTTGTGGAATATGCAAAGTGATATTTGGAAGCCCATAGAGGTCTATGGTGAAAAAGGAAATATCTTCAGTTAAAAACTGGAAAGAAGCTTTCTGAGAGACTACACTCTGTTCTGTTAATTCGTCTCACAGAGTTACAGCTTTCCCCTCAAGAAGCCTTTCGCTAAGACTGTTCTTTTGGAATTTGAAAAGTGATATTTGGAATCCCATAGAGGGCAATGGTGAAAAAGGAAATATCTTCCGTTAAAAACTCGAAAAAAGCTTTCTGAGAAACTGCTTTGTGTTCTCTTAATTCATCTCACAGAATTACAGCTTTCCCCTCAAGAGGGCTTTTGCTAAGACTGTTCTTGTGGAATTTGAAGAGTAATATTTGGTAGCCAATAGAGTTCAATGGTGAAAAAGGAAATATCTTCAGTTAAAAACTGGAAAGAAGCTTTCTGAGAGACTACACTCTGTTCTGTCAATTCGTCTCACAGAGTTACAGCTTTCCCCTCAAGAAGCCTTTCGCTAAGACTGTTCTTTTGGAATTTGAAAAGTGATATTTGGAATCCCATAGAGGGCAATGGTGAAAAAGGAAATATCTTCCGTTAAAAACTGGAAAGAAGCTTTCAGGGAAACTGCTCTGTGTTCCGTTAATTCATCTCACAGAATTACAGCTTTCCCCTCAAGAGGGCTTTTGCTAAGACTGTTCTTGTGGAATTTGAAGAGTAATATTTGGTAGCCAATAGAGTTCAATGGTGAAAAAGGAAATATCTTCAGTTAAAAACTGGAAAGAAGCTTTCTGAGAAACTGCTTTGTGTGCCGTGAATTCATCTCACAGATTTACAGCTTTCCACTCAAGAAGCCTTCGCTAAGACTATTCTTGTGGAATTTGAAGAGTGATATTTGGAAGCCCATAGAGGGCAATGGTGAAAAAGGAAACATCTTCAGTTAAAACTGGAAAGAAGCTTTCTGAGAAACTGCACTCTGTTCTCTTAATTCATCTCACAGAGTTTCATCTTTCGGCTCAAGAAGCCGTTCGCTAAGACTTTTTTTGTGGAATTTGCAAAGCGATATTTGGAAGCCCTTAGAGAGCTATGGTGAAAAAGGAAATATCTTCAGTTAAAAACTGAAAAGAAGCTTTCTGACAAACTGCACTCTGTTCTGTTAATTCATCTCACAGACTTACAGCTTTCCCCTCAAGAAGCCTTTCGCTAAGACTGTTCTTGTGGAATTTGAAGGGTGATGTTTGGGAGCCCATAGAGGGCAATGGTGAAAAAGGAAATATCTTCTCTTAAAAACTGGAAAGAAGCTTTCTGAGAAACTGCTTTGTGTTCCGTGAATTCATCTCACAGAGTTACAGCTTTCCCCTCAAGAAGCCTTTCGCTAAGACTGTTCTTGTGGAATTTGAAGGGTGATATTTCGAAGTCCATGGAGGGCTATGGTGAAAAAGGAAATATCTTCTGTTAAAAACTCGAAAAAAGCTTTCTGATTGCAGCTTTCCCTCAAGAAGGCTTTCGCTAAGACTGTTCTTGTGGAAATTGCAGAGTGATATTTGAAAGCTCATAGACGTCTATGGTGAAAAATGAAACATGTTCAGTAAAAACTGGAGAGAAGCTTCCTGAGAAACTGCCTTGTGTACCGTGAATTCATCTCACAGAGTTACAGCTTTCCACTCAAGAAGCCTTTCGCTAAGACTGTTCTTGTGGAATTTGAAGAGTGATATTTGGAAGCCCATAGAGGGCAGTGGTGAAAAAGGAAACATCTTCAGTTTAAAACTGGAAAGAAGCTTTCTGAGATACTGCACTCTGTTCTGTTAATTCATCTCACAGAGTTACATCTTTCCGCTCAAGTAGCCGTTCGCTAAGACTGTTCTTGTGGAATTTCCAAAGCGATATTTGGAAGCCCATAGAGAGCTATGGTGAAAAAGGAAATATCTTCAGTTAAAAACTGGAAAGAAGCTTTCTGGGAAACTGCACTCTTTTCTGTTAATTCGTCTCACAGAGTTACAGCTTTCCCCTCAAGAAGCCTTTCGCTAAGACTGTTCTTTTGGAATTTGAAAAGTGATATTCGGAATCCCATAGAGGGCAATGGTGAAAAAGGAAATATTTTCAGTTAAAAACTGAAAAGAAGCTTTCTGACAAACTGCACTCTGTTCTGTTAATTCATCTCACAGATTTACAGGTTTCCCGTCAAGAAGCCTTTCGCTAAGACTGTTCTTGTGGAATTTGAACGGTGATATTTGGAAGCCCATAGAGGGCAATGGTGAAAAAGGAAATATCTTCTGTTAAAATCTCGAAAAAAGCTTTCTGATTACAGTTTTCCCCTCAAGAAGGCTTTCGCTAAGACTGTTCTTGTGGAAATTGCAAAGTGATATTTGAAAGCTCATAGACGTCTATGGTGAAAAATGAAACATGTTCAGTAAAAACTGGAAAGAAGCTTCCTGAGAAACTGCTTTGTGTTCCGTTAATTCATCTCACAGAGTTAGCGCTTTCCCCTCAAGAAGCCTTTCGCTAAGACTGTTCTTGTGGGATTGGAAAGTGATATTTAGAAGACCTTAGAGCGCTATTGTGAAAAAGGAAATATCTTCCGTTAAAAACTGGAAGGAAGCTTTCTGAGGAACTGCTTTGTGTTCTGTTAATTCATCTCACAGAGTTACAGCTTTCCCCTCAAGAAGCCTTTTGCTAAGACTATTCTTGTGGAATTTGCAAAGTGATATTTGGAAGCCCATAGAGGTCTGTGGTGAAAAAGGAAGTATCCTAAGATATAAACTGAAAAGAAGCTTTCTCAGAAACTGCTTTGTGTTCTGTTAATTCATCTCACAGAGTTACAGCTTTCCCCTCAAGAAGCCTTTCGCTAAGACTGTTCTTGTGGAATTTGCAAAGCGATATTTGGAAGCCCATCGAGGGCTATGGTGAAAAACGAAATATCTTCAGTTAAAAACTGGAAAGAAGCTTTCTGAGAAACTGCTTTGTGTTCTGATAATTCATCTCACAGAGTTATATCTTTCCCCTCAAGAAGCCTTTCGCTAAGACTGTTCTTGTGGAATTTGCAAATTGATATTTGGAAGCCCATAGAGGGCTATGGTGAAAAAGAAAATATCTTCAGTTAAGAAGTCAAAAAAAGCTTTCTGATTACAGCTTTCCCCTCAAGAAGCCTTTCGCTTAGACTGTTCCTGTGGAAATTACAAAGTGATATCTGGAAGCTTATAGACGTGTATATTGAAAAACGAAATATCTTCAGTTAAAAGTGGAAAGAAGCTTTCTGAGAAACTGCTTTTTGTTCTGTTAATTCATCTCACAGAGTTAGAGCTTTGCCCTCAAGAAGCCTTTCGCTAAGACTGTTCTTGTTAAATTTGCAAAGTGATATTTGGAAGCCCCTAGAGGTCTATGGTGAAAAAGGAAATATCTTCACTTAAAAACTGGAAAGAAACTTCTGAGAAACTGCTTTGTGTTCTGTTAATTCATCTCACAGACCTACAGCTTTCCTTTCAAGAAGCCTTTCGCTAAGTCTGTTCTGGTGGAATTTGCAAAGTGATATTTGGAAGGCCATAGAGGGCTATGGTAAAAAAGGAAATATCTTCTGTTGAAAACTGCAAAGAGGCTGTCTGAGAAACTGCTTTGTGATCTGTTAATTCATCTCACAGAATTACAGCTTTCTCCTCAAGAAGCCTTTCGCTAAGACTGTTCTTGTTAAATTTGCAAAGTGATATTTGGAAGCCCCTAGAGGTCTATGGTGAAAAAGGAAATATCTTCACTTAAAAACTGGAAAGAAACTTCTGAGAAACTGCTTTGTGTTCTGTTAATTCATCTCACAGAGTTACAGCTTTCCCCTCAAGAAGCCTTTCGCTAAGCTGTTCTTGTGGAATTTGCAAAATGATATTTGGAAGGCCATAGAGGGCTATGGTAAAAAAGGAAATATCTTCTGTTGAAAACTGCAAAGAGGCTGTCTGAGAAACTGCTTTGTGTTCTGTTAATTCATCTCTCAGAATTACAGCTTTCTCCTCAAGAAGCCTTTCCATAAGACTGTTCTTGTGGAATATGGAAAGTGATATTTGGAAGCCCTTAGAGGGCTACGGTGAAAAAGGAAATAGCTTCCGTTAAAAACTGGAAAGAAGCTTTCTGAGAGACTGCTTTGTGTCCTATTAACTCATCTCACAAAGTTGCATGATTCCCCTCAAGAAGCCTTTCGCTATGATTGTTCTTGTGGAATTTGTAAAGTCATATTAGGAAGTCCATAGAGGGCTATGGTGAAAAAGGAATTATCTTCCGTTAAAAACTGGAAAGAAGCTTTCTGAGAAACTTCTTTCTGTCCTGTTAATTCGTTTGAAAGAGTTACAGCTTTCCACTCAAGAAGCCTTTTGCTAAGACTGTTCTTGTGGAATTTGTAAAGTGATATTTGGAAGCCCATAGAGGGCTATGGTGAAGTAGGAAATACCTTCCGTTAAAAACTGGAAAGAAGCTTTCTGAGAAACTGCTTTGTGTTCTGTTAGTTCACCACACATAGTTACAGCTTTCCCCTCAGAAGCCTTTCGCTAAGACTGTTTTTGTGGAATTTGCAAAGTGATATTTGGAAGCCCATAGAGGGCTACGGTGTAAAAGGAAATATCCCAAGTTAAAAAATGAAAAGAAGCATTCTGAGAAACTACTTTGTGTTCTGTTAATTCATGTCACAGATTTACAGCTTTCCCTTCAAGAAGACTTTCGCTAAGGCTGTTCTTGTGGAATTGGCAAAGTGATAATTGGAAGCCCATAGAGTGACTATGGTGAAAAGTAAATATCTTCAGTTAACAAATGGAAAGAAGCTTTCTGACAAACTGCTTTGTGTTCTGTTAACTCATCTCAGAGAGTTACAGCTTTCCCATTAAGAAGCCTTCCACAAAGACTCTTCTTGTGGAATTTTCAAAGTAATATTTGGAAGCCCCTAGAGGGCTATGGTGAAAAAGGAAATATCTTCCGTTAAAAATTGGAAAGAAGCTTTCTGAGAAACTGCTTTGCGTTCTGTTAATTCGTCTCACAGAGTTACAGCTTTCCTTTCAAGAAGCCTTTCGCTAAGGCTGTTCTTGTGGAATGGGCAAAGTGATATTTGGAAGCAAATAGAGGGCTATGGTGAAAAAGGAAATATCTTCCATAAAAAACTGGAAAGAAGCTTTCTGAGAAACTGCTTTGTGTTCTGTTAATTCATCTCACAGTGTTACAGCTTTCCCTTCAAAAAGCCTTTCGCTAAGGCTGTTCTTGTGGAATTTGCAAAGTGATATTTGGTAGCCCATAGAGGGCTATGGTGAAAAAGGAAATATTTTCCGGAAAAACTGGAAAGAAGCTTTCTGAGAAACTGCTTTGTATTCTGTTAATTCATCTCGCAGAGTTACAGGTTTCCCTTCAAGAAGCCTTTCGCTAAGGCTGTTCTTTTGGAATTTGGTAACTGATATTTGGAAGCCCTTAGAGGGCTATGGTGAAAAAATAAATATCTTCAGTTAAAAACTGGAAAGAATCTTTCTGAGAAACTGCTTTGTGTTCTGTTAATTCATCTCACAGAGTTACTGCTTTCCCCTCAAGGAGCCTTTCGCTAAGACTATTCTTGTGGAATTTGCAAAGTGATATTTGGAAATCCCTAGGGGCTGTGGTGAAAAAGGAAATATCTTCCGTTAAAAACTGGAAAGAAGCTTTCTGAGAAACTGCTTTGTGTTCTGTGAATTCCTCTCACAGAGCTACAGCTTTCCCCTGAAGAAGCCTTTTGCTAAGACTGTTCTTGGGGAGTTTGCAAAGTGATACTTGGAAACCCTTAGAGGGCTATGGTGAAAAAGGAAATATTTTCCGTTAAAAACTGGAAAGAAGCTTCCTGAGAAACTGCTTTGTGTTCTGTTAATTCATCTCACAGAGTTACAGCTTTCCCTTCAAGAAGCCTTTTGCTAAGGCTGTTCCTGTGATGTTTGGAAAGTGATATTTGAAGCCCTTAGAGGACTATGGTGAGAAAGGAAATATCTTCCGTTAAAAACTGGAAAGAAGCTTTCCTCAAACCGCTCTGTGTTCTGTTAATTCATCTCACAGAGTTACAGCTTTCCCCTCAAGAAGCCTTTTGCTAAGACTGTTTTGTGGAATTTTCAAAGTGATATTTGGAAGCCCAATGAGGTCTATGTTGAAAAAGGAATTCTCTTCATTAAAAACTGGAAAGAAGCTTTCTGAGAAACGGCTTTGTGTTCCGTTAATTCATCTCACAGAGTTACAGCTTTTCCCCAAGAAGCCTTTCGGTAAGACTGTTCTCGTGGAATTTGCGAAGTGATATTTGGAAGCCCAAAGAGGTCTACCGTGAAAAAGAAAATATCTTCCGTTAAAAACTGGAAAAAAGCTTTCTGAGAAACTGCTTTGTGTTCTGTTAATTCATTTCACAGAGTTACAGCTTTCCCCTCAAAATGCCTTTCGATAAGACAGCTCTTGTGGAATTTTCAAAGTGATATTTGGAAGCCCTTAGAGGGCTCTGGTGAAAAAGGAAATATCTCCAGTTAAAAACTGGAAAGAAGCTTTCTAAGAAACTGCTTTGTGTTCTTTTAATTCATCTCACATAGTTACAGCTTTCCCCTCGAGAAGCCTTCCGCTAAGACTGTTCCTGTGCAATTTGCAAATTGGTATTTGGGAGCCGATAGAGGGCTATGGTGAAAGAGGAAATATCTTCAGTTAAAAACTGGAAAGAAGCTTTCTGAGAAACTGCTTTGTGTTCTGTTAATTCATCTCACAGAGTTACAGCTTTCCCCTCAAGAAGCCTTTCGCTAATACTGTTCTTGTGCTATTTTCAAGGTGATATTTGGAAGGCAGAAGAAGGCTACGGTGAAATAGGAAATATCTTCAGTTAAAAAGTGGAAATAAGCTTTCTAAGAAACTGTTTGTGTTCTGTGAATTCATCTTACAAAGTTACAGATTTACCTTCAAAAATCCTTATCTAAGACTGTTCTTGTGGAATTTTCAAAGTGATATCTGGAAGCCCATAGAAGGCTATGGTGAAAACGGAAATATCCTAAGATAAAAACTGAAAAGAATCTTTCTGAGAGACTGCTTTGTGTTCTGTTAATTCATCTCACAGAGTTACAGCTTTCCTCAAAATGCCTTTTGATAAGACAGCTCTTGTGGAATTTGCAAAGTGATCTTTGGAAGCCGATAGAGGGCTAGGGTGAAAAAGGAAATATCTTAAGTTAAAAACTGGAAAGAAGCTTTCTGAGAAACTGCTTTGTGTTCTGTTAATTCATCTCAAAGAGATACAGCTTTCCCCTCAAGAAGCCTTTCGCTAATACTGTTCTTGTGCTATTTTCAAGGTGATATTTGGAAGGCAGAAGAAGGCTACGGTGAAATAGGAAATATCTTCAGTTAAAAAGTGGAAATAAGCTTTCTAAGAAACTGTTTGTGTTCTGTGAATTCATCTCACAAAGTTACAGATTTACCTTCAAAAATCCTTATCTAAGACTGTTCTTGTGGAATTTTCAAAGTGATATCTGGAAGCCCATAGAAGGCTATGGTGAAAACGGAAATATCCTAAGATAAAAACTGAAAAGAAGCTTTCTGAGAGACTGCTTTGTGTTCTGTTAATTCACCTCACAGAGTTACAGCTTTCCCCTCAAGAAGCCTTTCGCTAAGACTCCTCTTCTGGAATTTGCAAAGTGATCTTTGGAAGCCGATAGAGGGCTATGGTGAAAGAAGAAATATCTTCTGTTAAAAACTGGAAAGAAGCTTTCTGAGAAACTGCTTTGTGTTCTGTTAATTTATCTTACAGAGTTAAAGCTTTCCCCTCAAGAAGCCTTTCTGTAAGGCTGTTCTTGTGTAATTTGCAAAGTGATATTTGGAAGCCCATAGAGGGCTATGGTGAAAAAGGAAATATCTTCAGTTAAAAACTGGAAAGATTATTTCTGAAAAACTGCTTTGTGTTCTGTTAATTCATCTCACAGAGTTACAGCTTTCCCCACAAGACGCCTTTCGCGAAGACTGTTCTTGTGGAATTTGCAAAGTGATATTTGGACGCCCATAGAGGGCTATGGTGAAAAAGGAAATATCCTCAGTTAAAAACTGGAAAGAAGCTTTCTGAGAAACTGCTTTGTGTTCTGTTATTTCACATCACGGAGTTACAGCTTTCCCCTCAAGAAGCCTTTCGCAAAGACACTTCTTGTGGAATTTGCAAAGCGTATTTGGAAGCCATTAGAGGGCTATAGTGAAAAAGGAAATATCCTCAATTAAAAAGTGGAAAGAAGATTTCTGAGAAACTGCTTTGTGTTTTGTTAATTCATCTCACAGAGTTACAGCTTTCCGCTCAAGAAGCCTTTCGCTAAGACTGTTCTTCTGGAATTTGCAAAGTGATATTTGGAAGCCCATAGAGGGCTACGGTGAAAAGGAAATATCTTCAGTTTAAAACTGGAAAGAAGCTTTTTGAGAATCTGCTTTGTGTTCTTTTAATTCATCTCACAGAGTAACAGCTTTCCCATCTAGAAGCCTTTCGTTAAGACTGTTCTTGTGGAATTTGCAAAGTGATATTGGGAAGCCCATAGAAGGCTATGGTGAAAAAGGAAATATCTTCCGTTAAAACTCTAAAGAAGCATTCTGTGAAATTGCCGTGTGTTCTGTTAATACATCTCACCGAGTTACAGCTTTCTCATCAAGATGCCTTTCGCTAAGACTGTCCTTGTGGGATTTGCAAAGTGATATTTGGAAGCCCATAGAGGGCTATGGTGAAAAAGGAAATATCTTCAGTTAAAAACTGGAAAGAAGCTTTCTGAGAAACTGCTTTGTGTTCTCTTAATTCATCTCACAGAGTTACAGATATTCCCTCAAGAAGTCTTTCACTAAGAGTGTCTTTGTGGGATTTGCAAAGTGATAATTGGAAGCCCATAGAGGGCTATGGTGAAAAAGGAACTATTTTCAGTTAAAAACTGGAAAGAAGCTTTCAGATAAACTGCCGTGTGTTCTGTAAATTCATCTCACCGAGTTACAGCTTTCCCCTCAAGAAGCCTTTCGCAAAGACAGTTCTTGGGGGATTTTCTAAGTGATACTTGGAAGCCCATAGAGGGCTATGGGGAAAAATGAAATATCTTTGGTTGAAAACTGGAAAGAAGCTTTCTGAGAAACAGCTCTGTGTTCTGTTAATTCATTTCAGAGAGTGACAGCTTTCCGCTCCAGAAGCCTTTCGCTAAGACTGCTCTTTTGGAATTTGCAAAGTGATATTTGGAAGCCCTTAGAGGGCTATGGTGAAAAAGGAAATATCTTCCGTTAAAAACTGGAAAGAAGCATTCTGAGATACTGCCGTGTGTTCTGTTAATACATCTAACCGAGTTACAGCTTTACCCTCAAGAAGCCTTTCGCTAAGACAGTTCTTGTGGAATTTGAAAAGTGATACATGGAAGCCCATAGAGGGCTATGGTGAAAAAGGAAATATCTTCTGTTAAAAACTGGAAAGAAGCTTTCTGATTACAGCTTTCCCCTCAAGAAGCCTTTCGCTAAGACTCTTCTTGTGGAATTTGCAAAGTGATATTTAGAAGCCCATAAAGGGCTATGGTGAAAAAGGAAATATCTTCAGTTAAAAACTGGAAAGAAGATTTGTGAGAAACTGCTTTGTGTTCTGTTAATTCATCTCACAGAGTTACAGCTTTCCCCTCAAGAAGCCTTTGTCTAAGAGTGTTCTTGTGGAATTTTCAAGGTGATATTTGGTAGCCCAAAGAGGGCTTTGGTGAAGAAGGAAATATCTTCCGTTAAAAACTGGAAAGCAGCTTTTTGAGAAACTGCTTTGTGTCCTCTTAATTCATCTCACAGAGTTACAGCTTTCCCCTCAGGAAGCCTTTCGCTAAGACTGTTCTTGTGCAATTTGCAAAGTGATATTTGGAAGACCAAAGAGGGCTATAGTGAAAAAGGAAATATCTTCAGTTAAAAACTGGAAAGAAGCTTTCTAAGAAAATACTTTGTGTTCTCTTAATTCATCGCACAGAGTTACAGCTTTCCACTCAAGAAGCCTTTCGCTAAGACTGTTCTTGTGGAATTTGAAAAGTGATATTTGGAAGCCCATAGAGGGCTATGGTGAAAAAGGAAATATCTTCCGTTAAAAACTGGAAAGAAGCTTTCTGATTACAGCTTTCCCCTCAAGAAGCCTTTCGCTAAGACTGTTCTTGTGGAATTTGCAAAGTGATATTTGGAAGCCCATAGAGGGCTATGGTGAAAAATGAAATATCTTCAGTTAAAAACTGGAAAGAAGCTTTCTGAGAAACTGCTTTGTGTTCTGTTAATTCATCTCACAGAGTTACAGCTTTCCACTCAAGAAGCCTTTCGCTAAGACTGTTCTTGTGGAATTTGAAAAGTGATATTTGGAAGCCCATAGAGGGCAATGGTGAAAAGGAAATATCTTCAGTTAAAAACTGAAAAGAAGCTTTCTGACAAACTGCACTCTGTTCTGTTAATTCATCTCACAGAGTTACAGCTTTCCCTTCAAGAAGCCTTTCGCTAAGACTGTTCTTGTGGAATTTTAAAAGTGATATTTGGAAGCCCTTAGAGGGCAATGGTGAAAAGGAAATATCTTCAGTTAAAAACTGAAAAGAAGCTTTCTGACAAACTGCACTCTGTTCTGTTAATTCATCTCACAGAGTTACAGCTTTCCCTTCAAGAAGCCTTTCGCTAAGACTGTTCTTGTGGAATTTGAAAAGTGATATTTGGAATCCCATAGAGGGCAATGGTGAAAAAGGAAATATCTTCAGTTAAAACTGAAAAGAAGCTTTCTGACAAACTGCACTCTGTTCTGTTAATTCATCTCACAGATTTACAGCTTTCCCTTCAAGAAGCCTTTCGCTAAGACTGTTCTTGTGGAATTTGAAAAGTGATATTTGGAAGCCCATAGAGGGCAATGGTTAAAAAGGAAATATCTTCAGTTAAAAACTGGAAAGAAGCTTTCTGATTACAGCTTTCCCTCAAGAAGTCTTTCGCTAAGACTGTTCTTGTGGAATTTGCAAAGTGATATTTGGTAGCCCATAAACGGCTATGGTGAAAAAGGAAATATCTTCAGTTAAAAACTGGCAAGAAGCTCTCTGAGAAACTGCTTTGTGTTCTTTTAATTCATCTCACAGAGGTACAGCTTTCCCCTCAAGAAGCCTTTCGCTAAGAATGTTCTTGTGGAATTTGCAAAGTGATATTTCGAAGAACATAGAGGGCTATTGTGAAAAAGGAAATATATTCCGTTAAAAACTGGGAAGAAGCTTTCTGAGAAACTGCTTTGTGTTCTGTTAATTCATCTCACAGAGTTACAGCCTTCCCCTGAAGAAGCCTTTTGCTAAGACTGTTCTTGTGAAATTTGCAAAGTGATATTTGGAAGCTCATAGAGGGCTATTGTGAAAAAGTAAATAGCTTCAGTTAAAAACTGGAAAGAAGATTTCTGAGAAACTGCTTTGTGTTCTGTTAATTCATCTCACAGAGTTACAGCTTTCACCTCAAGAAGCTTTTTCTCTAAGACTGTTCTTGTGGAATTTGTAAAGTGATATTTAGAAGCCCATAGAGGGCTGTGGTGAAAAAGGAAATATCTTCCATTAATAACTGGAAAAAAGCTTTCTGAGAAACTGCTTTGTGTTCTGTTATTTCATCTCACAGAGTTACAGCTTTCCCCTCAAGAAGCCTTTCTCTAAGACTGTTCGTGTGCAATTTGGAAAGTGATACTTACAAGTCCATAGAGGGCTGTGGTGAAAAAGGAAATGTCTTCCATTAAAAACTGGAAAGAAGCTTTCTAAGAAACTGCTTTTGTTCTGTTAATTCATCTCATAGAGTTAGAGCTTTCCCTCAAGAAGCCTTTCGCTAAGACTGTTCTTGTGAAATTTGCAAAGTGATATTTGGAAGCCCTTAGAGGGCTATGGTGAAAAGGAAATATCTTCAGTTAAAACTGGAAAGAAACTTTCTGAGAAACTGCTTTGTGTTCTGTTAATTCATCTCACAGAGTTACAGCTTTCCCTTCAAGAAGCCTTTCGCTAAGACTGTTCTTGTGGAATTTGCAAAGTGATATTTGGAAGCCATAGAGGGCTATGGTGAAAAGGAAATATCTTCAGTTAAAAACTGGCAAGAAGCTCTCTGAGAAACTGCTTTGTGTTCTGTTAATTCATCTCACAGATTACAGCTTTCCCTCAAGAAGCCTTTCGCTAAGACTGTTCTTGTGGAATTTGCAAAGTGATATTTGGAAGCCCTTAGAGGGCTATGGTGAAAAGGAAATATCTTCAGTTAAAACTGGAAAGAAACTTTCTGAGAAACTGCTTTGTGTTCTGTTAATTCATCTCACAGAGTTACAGCTTTCCCTCAAGAAGCCTTTCGCTAAGGCTGTTCTTGTGGAATTTGCAAAGTGATATTTGGAAGCCATAGAGGGCTATGGTGAAAAGGAAATATCTTCAGTTAAAAACTGGCAAGAAGCTCTCTGAGAAACTGCTTTGTGTTCTGTTAATTCATCTCACAGATTACAGCTTTCTCCTCAAGAAGCCT
>JAKFHT010001442.1:0-29402 GCA_023783455.1 Erythrocebus patas | reverse complement strand
GCTCTGTGTTCTGTGAATTCATCTCACAGAGTTGCATCTTTCCTTCAAAAGCCTTTCGCTAAGGCCGTTCTTGTGGAATTGGCAATTGGATATTTGGAAGCCCATAGGGCTATGGTGAAGAAGGAAATATCTTCCGCTCAAAACTGGAAAGAAGCTTTCAGAAACTGCTCTGTGTTCTGTGAATTCATCTCACAGAGTTGCATCTTTCCTTCAAAAGCCTTTCGCTAAGACTGTTCTTGTGGAATTGGCAAGGATATTTGGAAGCCCAGAGGGCTATGGTGAAAAGGAAATATCTTCCGTTCAAAACTGGAAAGAAGCTTGAGAAACTGCTCTGTGTTCTGTTAATTCATCTCACAGAGTTGCATCTTTCCTTCAAGAAGCCTTTCTAAGGCTGTTCTTGTGGAATTGGCAAAGGATATTTGGAAGCCCATAGAGGGCTATGGTGAAAAAGGAAATATCTTCCTTTCAAAACTGGAAAGAAGTTTTCTGAGAAACTGCTCAGTGTTCTGTTAATTCATCTCACAGAGTTACATCTTTCCTTCAAGAAGCCTTCACTAAGGCTGTTCTTTTGGAATTGGCAAAGGATATTTGGAAGCCCATAGAGGGCTATGGTGAAAAGGAAATATCTTCCTTCAAAACTGGAAAGAAGCTTTCTGAGAAACTGCTCTGTGTTCTGTTAATTCATCTCACAGAGTTACATCTTTCCTTCAAGAAGCCTTCGCTAAGGCTGTTCTTGTGGAATTGGCAAAGGATATTTGGAAGCCCATAGAGGGCTATGGTGAAAAGGAAATATCTTCCTTTCAAAACTGGAAAGAAGCTTTCTGAGAAACTGCTCTGTGTTCTGTTAATTCATCTCACAGAGTTACATCTTTCCCTTCAAGAAGCCTTCGCTAAGGCTGTTCTTGTGGAATTGGCAAAGGATATTTGGAAGCCCATAGAGGGCTATGGTGAAAAGGAAATATCTTCCGTTCAAAACTGGAAAGAAGCTTTCTGAAACTGCTCTGTGTTCTGTTAATTCATCTCACAGAGTTACATCTTTCCTTCAAGAAGCCTTTCGCTAAGGCTGTTCTTGTGGAATTGGCAAAGGATATTTGGAAGCCCATAGAGGGCTATGGTGAAAAGGAAATATCTTCCTTCAAAACTGGAAAGAAGCTTTCTGAGAAACTGCTCTGTGTTCTGTTAATTCATCTCACAGAGTTACATCTTTCCTTCAAGAAGCCTTTCGCTAAGGCTGTTCTTGTGGAATTGGCAAGGATATTTGGAAGCTCATAGAGGGCTATGGTGAAAAAGGAAATATCTTCCTTCAAAACTGGAAAGAAGCTTTCTGAGAAACCTCTCAGTGTTCTGTTAATTCATCTCACAGAGTTACATCTTTCCTTCAAGAAACCTTTCACTAAGACCGTTCTTTTGGAATTGGCTAAGGATATTTGGAAGCCCATAGAGGGCTATGGTGAAAAAGGAAATATCTTCCGTTCAAAACTGGAAAGAAGCTTTCTGAGAAACTGCTCTGTGTTCTGTTAATTCATCTCACAGAGTTACATCTTTCCCTTCAAGAAGCCTTTCGCTAAGGCTGTTCTTGTGGAATTGGCAATTGATATTTGGAAGCCCATAGAGGGCTATGGTGAAAATGGAAATATCTTCCGTTCAAAACTGGAAAGAAGCTTTCTGAGAAACTGCTCTGTGTTCTGTTAATTCATCTCACAGAGTTACATCTTTCCCTTCAAGAAGCCTTTCGCTAAGGCTGTTCTTGTGGAATTGGCAAAGGGATATTTGGAAGCCCATAGAGGGCTATGGTGAAGAAGGAAATATCTTCCGTTCAAAACTGGAAAGAAGCTTTCTGAGAAACTGCTCTGTGTTCTGTTAATTCATCTCACAGAGTTACATCATTCCCTTCAAGAAGCCTTTCTCTAAGGCTGTTCTTGAGGAACTCGCAATTGGATATTTGGAAGCCCATAGAGGGCTATGGTGAAAAAGGAAATATCTTCCTTTCAAAACTGGAAAGAAGCTTTCTGAGAAACCTCTCAGTGTTCTGTTAATTCATCTCACAGAGTTACATCTTTCCCTTCAAGAAAACTTTCATTAAGTCCGTTCTTTTGGAATTGGCTAACTGATATTTGGAAGCCCATAGAGGGCTATGGTGAAAAAGGAAATATCTTCCGTTCAAAACTGGAAAGAAGCTTTCTGAGAAACTGCTCTGTGTTCTGTTAATTCATCTCACAGAGTTACATCTTTCCCTTCAAGAAGCCTTTCGCTAAGGCTGTTCTTGTGGAATTGGCAAAGGGATATTTGGAAGCCCATAGAGGGCTATGGTGAAAAAGGAAATATCTTCCGTTCAAAACTGGAAAGAAGCTTTCTGAGAAACTGCTCTGTGTTCTGTTAATTCATCTCACAGAGTTACATCTTTCCCTTCAAGAAGCCTTTCGCTAAGACTGTTCTTGTGGAATTGGCAAAGGGATATTTGGAAGCCCATAGAGGGCTATGGTGAAAAAGGAAATATCTTCCTTTCAAAACTGGAGATAAGTTTTCTGAGAAACTGCACTGTGTTCTGTTAATTCATCTCACAGAGTTGCATCTTTCCCTTCAAGAAACCCTTCACTAAGAGCGTTCTTTTGGAATTGGCTAAGTGATATTTGGAAGCCCATAGAGGGCTATGGTGAAAAAGGAAATATCTTCCGTTCAAAACTGGAAAGAATCTATCTGAGAAACTGCTCTGTGTTTTGTGAATTCATCTCACAGAGTTACATCTTTCCCTTCAAGAAGCCTTTCTCCAAGGCTGTTCTTGTGGAATTGGCAAAGCGATATTAGGATGCCCATAGAGGGCTATGGTGAAAAAGGAAATATCTTCCGTTCAAAAATGGAAAGAAGCTTTCTGAGAAACTGCTCTGTGTTCTGTTAATTCATCTCACAGAGTTACATCTTTCCCTTCAAGAAGCCTTTCGCTAAGGCTGTTCTTGTGGAATTGCTAAAGGAATATTTGGAAGCCCATAGAGGGCTATGGTGAAAAAGGAAATATCTTCCGTTCAAAAATGGAAAGAAGCTTTCTGAGAAACTGCTCTGTGTTCTGTTAAATCAACTCACAGAGTTACATCTTTCCCTTCAAGAAGCCTTTCGCTAAGGCTGTTCTTGTGGAATTGGCAAAGGGATATTTGGAAGCCCATAGAGGGCTATGGTGAAAAAGGAAATATCTTCCGTTCAAAACTGGAAAGAAGCTTTCTGAGAAACTGCTCTGTGTTCTGTGAATTCATCTCACAGAGTTACATCTTTACCTTCAAGAAGCCTTTCGCAAAGGCCGTTCTTGTGGAATTGGCAAAGGGATATTTGGAAGCCTATAGAGGGCTATGGTGAAAAAGGAAATATCTTCCGTACAAAACTGGAAAGAAGCTTTCTGAGAAACTGCTCTGTGTTCTGTCAATTCATCTCACAGAGTTACATCTTTCCCTTCAAGAAGCCTTTCGCTAAGGCTGTTCTTGTGGAATTGGCAATTGGATATTTGGAAGCCCATAGAGGGCTATGGTGAAAAAGGAAATATCTTCCTTTCAAAACTGGAAAGAAGCTTTCTGAGAAACCTCTCAGTGTTCTGTTAATTCATCTCACAGAGTTACATCTTTCCCTTCAAGAAACCTTTCACTAAGACCGTTCTTTTGGAATTGGCAAAGGGATATTTGGAAGCCCATAGAGTGCTATGGTGAAAAGGAAATATCTTCCGTTCAAAACTGGAAAGAAGCTTTCTGAGAAACTGCTCTGTGTTCTGTTAATTCATCTCACAGAGTTAAATCTTTCCCTTCAAGAAGCCTTTCTCTAAGGCTGTTCTTGTGGAATTGGCAAAGGATATTTGGAAGCCCATAGAGGGCTATGGTGAAAAGGAAATATCTTCCGTTCAAAACTGGAAAGAAGCTTTCTGAGAAACTGCTCTGTGTTCTGTTAATTCATCTCACAGAGTTACATCTTTCCTTCAAGAAGCCTTTCGCTAAGACTGTTCTTGTGGAATTGGCAAAGGATATTTGGAAGCCCATAGAGGGCTATGGTGAAAAGGAAATATCTTCCTTTCAAAACTGGAAAAAGTTTTCTGAGAAACTGCTCAGTGTTCTGTTAATTCATCTCACAGAGTTGCATCTTTCCCTTCAAGAAACCCTTCACTAAGAGCGTTCTTTTGGAATTGGCTAAGGATATTTGGAAGCCCATAGAGGGCTATGGTGAAAAGGAAATATCTTCCGTTCATAACTGGAAAGAAGCTTTCTGAGAAACTGCTCTGTGTTCTGTTAATTCATCTCACAGAGTTACATCTTTCCCTTCAAGAAGCCTTTCGCTAAGGCTGTTCTTGTGGAATTGGCAAAGGGATATTTGGAAGCCCATAGAGGGCTATGGTGAAAAAGGAAATATCTTCCGTTCAAAACTGGAAAGAAGCTTTCTGAGAAACTGCTCTGTGTTCTGTTAATTCATCTCACAGAGTTACATCTTTCCCTTCAAGAAGCCTTTCGCTAAGACTGTTCTTGTGGAATTGGCAAAGGGATATTTGGAAGCCCGCAGAGGGCTATGGTGAAAAAGGAAATATCTTCCGTTCAAAACTGGAAAGAAGCTTTCTGAGAAACTGCTCTGTGTTTTGTTAATTCATCTCAGAGAGTTAAATCTTTCCCTTTAAGAAGCCTTTCGCTAAGGCTGTTCTAGTGGAATTGGCAAAGGGAATTTTGGAAGTCCATAGAGGGCTATGGTGAAAAAGGAAATATCTTCCGTTCAAAACTGGAAAGAAGCTTTCTGAGAAAATGCTCTGTGTTCTGTTAATTCATCTCACAGAGTTACATCTTTCCCTTCAAGAATCCGTTCGCTAAGGCTGTTCTTGTGGAATTGGCAAAGGGATATTTGGAAGCCCATAGAGGGCTATGGTGAAAAAGGAAATATCTTCCGTTCAAAACTGGAAAGAAGCTTTCTGAGAAACTGCTCTGTGTTCTGTGAATTCATCTCACAGAGTTACATCTTTCCCTTGAAGAAGCCTTTCGCTAAGACTGTTCTTGTGGAATTGGCAAAGGGATATTTGGAAGCCCATTGAGGGCTATGGTGAAAAAGGAAATATCTTCCTTTCAAAACTGGAAATAAGTTTTCTGAGAAACTGCTCTGTGTTCTGTTAATTCATCTCACAGAGTTGCATCTTTCCCTTCAAGAAACCCTTCACTAAGAGCGTTCTTTTGGAATTGGCTCAGTGATATTTGGAAGCCCATAGAGGGCTATGGTGAAAAAGGAAATATCTTCCGTTCAAAACTGGAAAGAAGCTTTCTGAGAAACTGCTCTGTGTTCTTTGAATTCATCTCACAGGGTTACATCTTTCCCTTCAAGAAGCCTTTCGCCAAGGCTGTTCTTGTGGAATTGGCAAATCGATATTTGGAAGCCCATAGAGGGCTATGGTGAAAAAGGAAATATCTTCCGTTCAAAACTGGAAAGAAGCTTTCTGAGAAACTGCTCTGTGTTCTGTTAATTCATCTCACAGAGTTACATCTTTCCCTTCAAGAAGCCTTTCGCTAAGGCTGTTCTTGTGGAATTGGCAAAGGATATTTGGAAGCCCATAGAGGGCTATGGTGAAAAGGAAATATCTTCCGCTCAAAACTGGAAAGAAGCTTGAGAAACTGCTCTGTGTTCTGTTAATTCATCTCACAGAGTTACATCTTTCCTTCAAGAAGCCTTCGCTAAGGCTGTTCTTGTGGAATTGGCAATTGATATTTAGAAGCCCATAGAGGGCTGTGGTGAAAAAGGAAATATCTTCCGCTTCAAAACTGGAAAGAAGCTTTCTTAGAAACTGCTCTGTGTTCTGTTAATTCATCTCACAGAGTTACATCGTTCCTTCAAGAAGCCTTTCGCTAAGGCTGTTCTTGTGAATTGGCAAAGGATATTTGGAAGCCCATAGAGTGCTTTGGTGAAAAAGGAAATATCTTCCGCTCAAAACTGGAAAGAAGCTTTCTGAGAAACTGCTCTGTGTTCTGTTAATTCATCTCACAGAGTTACATCTTTCCTTCAAGAAGCCTTCGCTAAGGCTGTTCTTGTGAATTGGCAAAGGATATTTGGAAGCCCATAGAGGGCTATGGTGAAAAAGGAAATATCTTCCTTTCAAAACTGGAAAGAATCTTTCTGAGAAACTGCTCTGTGTTCTGTTAATTCATCTCACAGAGTTACATCTTTCCTTCAAGAAGCCTTTCGCTAAGGCTGTTCTTGTGGAATTGGCAAAGGATATTTGGAAGCCCATAGAGGGCTATGGTGAAAAGGAAATATCTTCCGTTCAAAACTGGAAAGAAGCTTTCTGAGAAACTGCTCTGTGTTCTGTTAATTCATCTCACAGAGTTACATCTTTCCTTCAAGAAGCCTTTCGCTAAGGCTGTTCTTGTGGAATTGGCAAAGGATATTTGGAAGCCCATAGAGGGCTATGGTGAAAAAGGAAATATCTTCCGTTCAAAACTGGAAAGAAGCTTTCGAGAAACTGCTCTGTGTTCTGTTAATTCATCTCACAGAGTTACATCTTTCCTTCAAGAAGCCTTTCGCTAAGGCTGTTCTTGTGGAATTGGCAATTGGATATTTGGAAGCCCATATAGGGCTATGGTGAAAAGGAAATATCTTCCTTTCAAAACTGGAAAGAAGCTTTGAGAAACTGCTCAGTGTTCTGTTAATTCATCTCACAGAGTTACATCTTTCCTTCAAGAAACCTTTCACTAAGGCTGTTCTTTTGGAATTGGCAAGTGATATTTGGAAGCCCATAGAGGGCTATGGTGAAAAGGAAATATCTTCCGTTCAAAACTGGAAAGAAGCTTGAGAAACTGCTCTGTGTTCTGTTAATTCATCTCACAGAGTTACATCTTTCCTTCAAGAAGCCTTTCGCTAAGGCTGTTCTTGTGGAATTGGCAAAGGATATTTGGAAGCCCATAGAGGGCTATGGTGAAAAGGAAATATCTTCCGCTCAAAACTGGAAAGAAGCTTGAGAAACTGCTCTGTGTTCTGTTAATTCATCTCACAGAGTTACATCTTTCCTTCAAGAAGCCTTCTAAGACTGTTCTTGTGGAATTGGATATTTGGAAGCCCATAGAGGGCTATGGTGAAAAAGGAAATATCTTCCTTTCAAAACTGGAAAGAAGTTTTCGAGAAACTGCTCAGTGTTCTGTTAATTCATCTCACAGAGTTACCTTTCCTTCAAGAACCCTTCACTAAGGCTGTTTTTGGAATTGGCTAAGGATATTTGGAAGCCCATAGAGGGCTATGGTGAAAAGGAAATATCTTCCTTCAAAACTGGAAAGAAGCTTTGAGAAACTGCTCTGTGTTCTGTTAATTCATCTCACAGAGTTACATCTTTCCTTCAAGAAGCCTTTCGGTAAGGCTGATATTGTGGAATTGGCAAAGGATATTTGGAAGCCCATAGAGGGCTATGGTGAAAAGGAAATATCTTCCTTTCAAAACTGGAAAGAAGCTTTCTGAGAAACTGCTCTGTGTTCTGTTAATTCATCTCACAGAGTTACATCTTTCCTTCAAGAAGCCTTTCGCTAAGGCTGTTCTTGTGGAATTGGCAAAGGATATTTGGAAGCCCATAGAGGGCTATGGTGAAAAGGAAATATCTTCCGCTTCAAAACTGGAAAGAAGCTTTCTGAGAAACTGCTCTGTGTTCTGTTAATTCATCTCACAGAGTTACATCTTTCCTTCAAGAAGCCTTTCGCTAAGGCTGGTCTTGTGGAATTGGCAAGGGATATTTGGAAGCCCATAGAGGGCTATGGTGAAAAGGAAATATCTTCCTTTCAAAACTGGAAAGAAGCTTTCTGAGAAACTGCTCTGTGTTCTGTTAATTCATCTCACAGAGTTACATCTTTCCTTCAAGAAGCCTTCGCTAAGGCTGTTCTTGTGGAATTGGCAAAGGATATTTGGAAGCTCATAGAGGGCTATGGTGAAAAAGGAAATATCTTCCTTTCAAAACTGGAAAGAAGCTTTCTGAGAAACTGCTCTGTGTTCTGTTAATTCATCTCACAGAGTTACATCTTTCCCTTCAAGAAGCCTTTCACTAAGGCTGTTCTTGTGGAATTGGCAAAGTGATATTTGGAAGCCCATAGAGGGCTATGGTGAAAAAGGAAATATCTTCCGCTTCAAAACTGGAAAGAAGCTTTCTGAGAAACTGCTCTGTGTTCTGTTAATTCATCTCACAGAGTTACATCTTTCCTTCAAGAAGCCTTTCGCTAAGGCTGTTCTTGTGGAATTGGCAAAGTGATATTTGGAAGCCCATAGAGGGCTATGGTGAAAAGGAAATATCTTCCGCTCAAAACTGGAAAGAAGCTTGAGAAACTGCTCTGTGTTCTGTTAATTCATCTCACAGAGTTACATCTTTCCCTTCAAGAAGCCTTTCGCTAAGGCTGTTCTTGTGGAATTGGCAAAGGATATTTGGAAGCCCATAGAGGGCTATGGTGAAGAAGGAAATATCTTCCTTCAAAACTGGAAAGAAGCTTTCTGAGAAACTGCTCTGTGTTCTGTTAATTCATCTCACAGAGTTACATCTTCCTTCAAGAAGCCTTTCTCTAAGGCTGTTCTTGAGGAATTGCAATTGGATATTTGGAAGCCCATAGAGGGCTATGGTGAAAAGGAAATATCTTCCTTTCAAAACTGGAAAGAAGCTTTCTGAGAAACCTCTGTGTTCTGTTAATTCATCTCACAGAGTTACATCTTTCCTTCAAGAAGCCTTTCATTAAGGCTGTTCTTGTGGAATTGGCAACTGATATTTGGAAGCCCATAGAGGGCTATGGTGAAAAAGGAAATATCCGCTCAAAACTGGAAAGAAGCTTTCTGAGAAACTGCTCTGTGTTCTGTTAATTCATCTCACAGAGTTACATCTTTCCCTTCAAGAAGCCTTTCGCTAAGGCTGTTCTTGTGGAATTGGCAAAGGATATTTGGAAGCCCATAGAGGGCTATGGTGAAAAAGGAAATATCTTCCGCTTCAAAACTGGAAAGAAGCTTTCTGAGAAACTGCTCTGTGTTCTGTTAATTCATCTCACAGAGTTACATCTTTCCCTTCAAGAAGCCTTTCGGTAAGACTCTTCTTGTGGAATTGGCAAAGGATATTTGGAAGCCCATAGAGGGCTATGGTGAAAAGGAAATATCTTCCTTTCAAAACTGGAAAGAAGCTTTCTGAGAAACTGCCTGTGTTCTGTTAATTCATCTCACAGAGTTACATCTTTCCTTCAAGAAACCTTCACTAAGGCTGTTCTTGTGGAATTGGCAAAGGATATTTGGAAGCCCATAGAGGGCTATGGTGAAAAAGGAAATATCTTCCGCTCAAAACTGGAAAGAAGCTATCTGAGAAACTGCTCTGTGTTCTGTTAATTCATCTCACAGAGTTACATCTTTCCTTCAAGAAGCCTTTCTCCTAAGGCTGTTCTTGTGGAATTGGCAAAGCGATATTTGGAAGCCCATAGAGGGCTATGGTGAAAAAGGAAATATCTTCCGCTCAAAACTGGAAAGAAGCTTTCTGAGAAACTGCTCTGTGTTCTGTTAATTCATCTCACAGAGTTACATCTTTCCTTCAAGAAGCCTTTCGCTAAGGCTGTTCTTGTGGAATTGGCAAAGGATATTTGGAAGCCCATAGAGGGCTATGGTGAAAAGGAAATATCTTCCGCTCAAAACTGGAAAGAAGCTTTGAGAAACTGCTCTGTGTTCTGTTAATTCATCTCACAGAGTTACATCTTTCCTTCAAGAAGCCTTTCGCTAAGGCTGTTCTTGTGGAATTGGCAAAGGATATTTGGAAGCCCATAGAGGGCTATGGTGAAAAGGAAATATCTTCCGTTCAAAACTGGAAAGAAGCTTGAGAAACTGCTCTGTGTTCTGTTAATTCATCTCACAGAGTTACATCTTTCCCTTCAAGAAGCCTTTCGCTAAGGCTGTTCTTGTGGAATTGGCAAAGGATATTTGGAAGCCCATAGAGGGCTATGGTGAAAAAGGAAATATCTTCCGCTCAAAACTGGAAAGAAGCTTTCTGAGAAACTGCTCTGTGTTCTGTTAATTCATCTCACAGAGTTACATCTTTCCTTCAAGAAGCCTTTCGCTAAGGCTGTTCTTGTGGAATTGGCAAGGATATTTGGAAGCCCATAGAGGGCTATGGTGAAAAGGAAATATCTTCCTTTCAAAACTGGAAAGAAGCTTTCTGAGAAACTGCTCAGTGTTCTGTTAATTCATCTCACAGAGTTACATCTTTCCCTTCAAGAAACCTTTCACTAAGGCTGTTCTTGTGGAATTGGCAAAGGATATTTGGAAGCCCATAGAGGGCTATGGTGAAAAAGGAAATATCTTCCGCTTCAAAACTGGAAAGAAGCTTTCTGAGAAACTGCTCTGTGTTCTGTTAATTCATCTCACAGAGTTACATCTTTCCTTCAAGAAGCCTTTCGCTAAGGCTGTTCTTGTGGAATTGGCAAAGGATATTTGGAAGCCCATAGAGGGCTATGGTGAAAAGGAAATATCTTCCGCTCAAAACTGGAAAGAAGCTTGAGAAACTGCTCTGTGTTCTGTTAATTCATCTCACAGAGTTACATCTTTCCTTCAAGAAGCCTTTCGCTAAGACTGTTCTTGTGGAATTGGCAAAGGATATTTGGAAGCCCATAGAGGGCTATGGTGAAAAAGGAAATATCTTCCTTTCAAAACTGGAAAGAAGTTTTCTGAGAAACTGCTCAGTGTTCTGTTAATTCATCTCACAGAGTTACATCTTTCCCTTCAAGAAACCCTTCACTAAGAGCTGTTCTTGTGGAATTGGCAAAGGATATTTGGAAGCCCATAGAGGGCTATGGTGAAAAGGAAATATCTTCCGCTTCAAAACTGGAAAGAAGCTTTCTGAGAAACTGCTCTGTGTTCTGTTAATTCATCTCACAGAGTTACATCTTTCCTTCAAGAAGCCTTTCGCTAAGGCTGTTCTTGTGGAATTGGCAAAGGATATTTGGAAGCCCATAGAGGGCTATGGTGAAAAGGAAATATCTTCCGCTCAAAACTGGAAAGAAGCTTGAGAAACTGCTCTGTGTTCTGTTAATTCATCTCACAGAGTTACATCTTTCCTTCAAGAAGCCTTTCGCTAAGGCTGTTCTTGTGGAATTGGCAAAGGATATTTGGAAGCCCATAGAGGGCTATGGTGAAAAAGGAAATATCTTCCGCTCAAAACTGGAAAGAAGCTTTCTGAGAAACTGCTCTGTGTTCTGTTAATTCATCTCACAGAGTTACATCTTTCCCTTCAAGAAGCCTTTCGCTAAGGCTGTTCTTGTGGAATTGGCAAAGGATATTTGGAAGTCCATAGAGGGCTATGGTGAAAAGGAAATATCTTCCGCTCAAAACTGGAAAGAAGCTTTCTGAGAAACTGCTCTGTGTTCTGTTAATTCATCTCACAGAGTTACATCTTTCCCTTCAAGAAGCCTTTCGCTAAGGCTGTTCTTGTGGAATTGGCAAAGGATATTTGGAAGCCCATAGAGGGCTATGGTGAAAAAGGAAATATCTTCCGCTCAAAACTGGAAAGAAGCTTTCTGAGAAACTGCTCTGTGTTCTGTTAATTCATCTCACAGAGTTACATCTTTCCTTCAAGAAGCCTTTCGCTAAGACTGTTCTTGTGGAATTGGCAAGGATATTTGGAAGCCCATAGAGGGCTATGGTGAAAAGGAAATATCTTCCTTTCAAAACTGGAAAGAAGTTTTCTGAGAAACTGCTCTGTGTTCTGTTAATTCATCTCACAGAGTTGCATCTTTCCTTCAAGAAGCCTTCACTAAGAGCTGTTCTTTTGGAATTGGCAGTGATATTTGGAAGCCCATAGAGGGCTATGGTGAAAAGGAAATATCTTCCGCTCAAAACTGGAAAGAAGCTTTCTGAGAAACTGCTCTGTGTTCTGTTAATTCATCTCACAGAGTTACATCTTTCCTTCAAGAAGCCTTTCGCCAAGGCTGTTCTTGTGGAATTGGCAAAGATATTTGGAAGCCCATAGAGGGCTATGGTGAAAAGGAAATATCTTCCGCTCAAAACTGGAAAGAAGCTTGAGAAACTGCTCTGTGTTCTGTTAATTCATCTCACAGAGTTACATCTTTCCTTCAAGAAGCCTTTCGCTAAGGCTGTTCTTGTGGAATTGGCAAAGGATATTTGGAAGCCCATAGAGGGCTATGGTGAAAAGGAAATATCTTCCGCTCAAAACTGGAAAGAAGCTTTCTGAGAAACTGCTCTGTGTTCTGTTAATTCATCTCACAGAGTTACATCTTTCCTTCAAGAAGCCTTTCGCTAAGGCTGTTCTTGTGGAATTGGCAAGGGATATTTGGAAGCCCATAGAGGGCTATGGTGAAAAAGGAAATATCTTCCGCTCAAAACTGGAAAGAAGCTTGAGAAACTGCTCTGTGTTCTGTTAATTCATCTCACAGAGTTACATCTTTCCTTCAAGAAGCCTTTCGCTAAGGCTGTTCTTTTTGGAATTGGCAAAGGATATTTGGAAGCCCATAGAGGGCTATGGTGAAAAGGAAATATCTTCCGTTCAAAACTGGAAAGAAGCTTTCTGAGAAACTGCTCTGTGTTCTGTTAATTCATCTCACAGAGTTACATCTTTCCTTCAAGAAGCCTTTCGCTAAGGCTGTTCTTGTGAATTGGCAAAGGATATTTGGAAGCCCATAGAGGGCTATGGTGAAAAAGGAAATATCTTCCGCTCAAAACTGGAAAGAAGCTGAGAGAACTGCTCTGTGTTCTGTTAATTCATCTCACAGAGTTACATCTTTCCCTTCAAGAAGCCTTTCGCTAAGACTGTTCTTGTGGAATTGGCAAAGGATATTTGGAAGCCCATAGAGGGCTATGGGTGAAAAAGGAAATATCTTCCGCTCAAAACTGGAAAGAAGCTTTCTGAGAAACTGCTCTGTGTTCTGTTAATTCATCTCACAGAGTTACATCTTTCCTTCAAGAAGCCTTCGCTAAGGCTGTTCTTGTGGAATTGGCAAAGGGATATTTGGAAGCCCATAGAGGGCTATGGTGAAAAAGGAAATATCTTCCGCTCAAAACTGGAAAGAAGCTTTCTGAGAAACTGCTCTGTGTTCTGTTAATTCATCTCACAGAGTTACATCTTTCCCTTCAAGAAGCCTTCCCTAAGGCTGTTCTTGTGGAATTGATAAAGGATATTTGGAAGCCCATAGAGGGCTATGGTGAAAAAGGAAATATCTTCCGCTCAAAACTGGAAAGAAGCTTTCTGAGAAACTGCTCTGTGTTCTGTTAATTCATCTCACAGAGTTACATCTTTCCCTTCAAGAAGCCTTTCGCTAAGGCTGTTCTTGTGGAATTGGCAAAGTGATATTTGGAAGCCCATAGAGGGCTATGGTGAAAAGGAAATATCTTCCGCTCAAAACTGGAAAGAAGCTTTCTGAGAAACTGCTCTGTGTTCTGTTAATTCATCTCACAGAGTTACATCTTTTCCCTTCAAGAAGCCTTTCTAAGGCTGTTCTTGTGGAATTGGCAAGGATATTTGGAAGCCCATAGAGGGCTATGGTGAAAAGGAAATATCTTCCGTTCAAAACTGGAAAGAAGCTTTCTGAGAAACTGCTCTGTGTTCTGTTAATTCATCTCACAGAGTTACATCTTTCCCTTCAAGAAACCTTTCATTAAGTCCGTTCTTTTGGAATTGGCTATGTGATATTTGGAAGCCCATAGAGGGCTATGGTGAAAAAGGAAATATCTTCCGTTCAAAACTGGAAAGAAGCTTTCTGAGAAACTGCTCTGTGTTCTGTTAATTCATCTCACAGAGTTACATCTTTCCCTTCAAGAAGCCTTTCGCTAAGGCTGTTCTTGTGGAATTGGCAAAGGGATATTTGGAAGCCCATAGAGGGCTATGGTGAAAAAGGAAATATCTTCCTTTCAAAACTGGAAAGAAGCTTGAGAAACTGCTCTGTGTTCTGTTAATTCATCTCACAGAGTTACATCTTTCCCTTCAAGAAGCCTTTCGCTAAGGCTGTTCTTGTGGAATTGGCAAAGGATATTTGGAAGCCCATAGAGGGCTATGGTGAAAAGGAAATATCTTCCGCTCAAAACTGGAAAGAAGCTTGAGAAACTGCTCTGTGTTCTGTTAATTCATCTCACAGAGTTACATCTTTCCCTTCAAGAAGCCTTTCGCTAAGGCTGTTCTTGTGGAATTGGCAAAGGATATTTGGAAGCCCATAGAGGGCTATGGTGAAAAGGAAATATCTTCCGCTCAAAACTGGAAAGAAGCTTGAGAAACTGCTCTGTGTTCTGTTAATTCATCTCACAGAGTTACATCTTTCCCTTCAAGAAGCCTTTCGCTAAGGCTGTTCTTGTGGAATTGGCAAAGGATATTTGGAAGCCCATAGAGGGCTATGGTGAAAAGGAAATATCTTCCGCTCAAAACTGGAAAGAAGCTTTCTGAGAAACTGCTCTGTGTTCTGTTAATTCATCTCACAGAGTTACATCTTTCCTTCAAGAAGCCTTCGCTAAGGCTGTTCTTGTGGAATTGGCAAAGGATATTTGGAAGCCCATAGAGGGCTATGGTGAAAAGGAAATATCTTCCGCTCAAAACTGGAAAGAAGCTTTCTGAGAAACTGCTCTGTGTTCTGTTAATTCATCTCACAGAGTTACATCTTTCCTTCAAGAAGCCTTTCGCTAAGGCTGTTCTTGTGGAATTGGCAAAGGATATTTGGAAGCCCATAGAGGGCTATGGTGAAAAGGAAATATCTTCCTTTCAAACTGGAAAGAAGCTTGAGAAACTGCTCTGTGTTCTGTTAATTCATCTCACAGAGTTACATCTTTCCTTCAAGAAGCCTTTCGCTAAGGCTGTTCTTGTGGAATTGGCAAAGGATATTTGGAAGCCCATAGAGGGCTATGGTGAAAAAGGAAATATCTTCCTTTCAAAACTGGAAAGAAGTTTTGAGAAACTGCTCTGTGTTCTGTTAATTCATCTCACAGAGTTACATCTTTCCCTTCAAGAAACCTTTCGCTAAGGCTGTTCTTGTGGAATTGGCAAAGTGATATTTGGAAGCCCATAGAGGGCTATGGTGAAAAAGGAAATATCTTCCGTTCAAAACTGGAAAGAAGCTTTTCTGAGAAACTGCTCTGTGTTCTGTTAATTCATCTCACAGAGTTACATCTTTCCTTCAAGAAGCCTTCGCTAAGGCTGTTCTTGTGGAATTGGCAAAGGATATTTGGAAGCCCATAGAGGGCTATGGTGAAAAGGAAATATCTTCCTTTCAAAACTGGAAAGAAGCTTTCTGAGAAACTGCTCTGTGTTCTGTTAATTCATCTCACAGAGTTACATCTTTCCTTCAAGAAGCCTTTCGCTAAGGCTGTTCTTGTGGAATTGGCAAAGGATATTTGGAAGCCCATAGAGGGCTATGGTGAAAAGGAAATATCTTCCGCTCAAAACTGGAAAGAAGCTTGAGAAACTGCTCTGTGTTCTGTTAATTCATCTCACAGAGTTACATCTTTCCTTCAAGAAGCCTTTCGCTAAGGCTGTTCTTGTGGAATTGGCAAAGGATATTTGGAAGCCCATAGAGGGCTATGGTGAAAAAGGAAATATCTTCCTTTCAAAACTGGAAAGAAGCTTGAGAAACTGCTCTGTGTTCTGTTAATTCATCTCACAGAGTTACATCTTTCGCCAAGGCTGTTCTTGTGGAATTGGCAAAGGGATATTTGGAAGCCCATAGAGGGCTATGGTGAAAAGGAAATATCTTCCGCTTCAAAACTGGAAAGAAGCTTTCTGAGAAACTGCTCTGTGTTCTGTTAATTCATCTCACAGAGTTACATCTTTCCTTCAAGAAGCCTTTCGCTAAGGCTGTTCTTGTGGAATTGGCAAAGGATATTTGGAAGCCCATAGAGGGCTATGGTGAAAAAGGAAATATCTTCCGCTCAAAACTGGAAAGAAGCTTGAGAAACTGCTCTGTGTTCTGTTAATTCATCTCACAGAGTTACATCTTTCCCTTCAAGAAGCCTTTCGCTAAGGCTGTTCTTGTGGAATTGGCAAAGGATATTTGGAAGCCCATAGAGGGCTATGGTGAAAAAGGAAATATCTTCCGCTCAAAACTGGAAAGAAGTTTTCTGAGAAACTGCTCTGTGTTCTGTTAATTCATCTCACAGAGTTACATCTTTCCTTCAAGAAGCCTTTCGCTAAGGCTGTTCTGTGGAATTGGCAAAGGATATTTGGAAGCCCATAGAGGGCTATGGTGAAAAAGGAAATATCTTCCGCTCAAAACTGGAAAGAAGCTTTCTGAGAAACTGCTCTGTGTTCTGTTAATTCATCTCACAGAGTTACATCTGCCTTTCCTTAAGGCTCTTCTTGTGGAATTGGCAAAGGATATTTGGAAGCCCATAGAGGGCTATGGTGAAAAAGGAAATATCTTCCGCTCAAAACTGGAAAGAAGCTTTCTGAGAAACTGCTCTGTGTTCTGTTAATTCATCTCACAGAGTTACATCTTTCCTTCAAGAAGCCTTTCGCTAAGGCTGTTCTTGTGGAATTGGCAAAGGGATATTTGGAAGCCCATAGAGGGCTATGGTGAAAAAGGAAATATCTTCCGCTTTCAAAACTGGAAAGAAGCTTTCTGAGAAACTGCTCTGTGTTCTGTTAATTCATCTCACAGAGTTACATCTTTCCTTCAAGAAGCCTTTCGCTAAGGCTGTTCTTGTGGAATTGGCAAAGGGATATTTGGAAGCCCATAGAGGGCTATGGTGAAAAAGGAAATATCTTCCGCTCAAAACTGGAAAGAAGCTTTCTGAGAAACTGCTCTGTGTTCTGTTAATTCATCTCACAGAGTTACATCCCCCTTCAAGAAGCCTTTCTAAGGCTGTTCTTGAGGAATTGGCAACTGATATTTGGAAGCCCATAGAGGGCTATGGTGAAAAAGGAAATATCTTCCGCTCAAAACTGGAAAGAAGCTTTCTTGAGAAACTGCTCTGTGTTCTGTTAATTCATCTCACAGAGTTACATCTTTCCTTCAAGAAAACTTTCGCTAAGGCTGTTCTTGTGGAATTGGCTAACTGATATTTGGAAGCCCATAGAGGGCTATGGTGAAAAGGAAATATCTTCCGCTCAAAACTGGAAAGAAGCTTTCTGAGAAACTGCTCTGTGTTCTGTTAATTCATCTCACAGAGTTACATCTTTCCTTCAAGAAGCCTTCGCTAAGGCTGTTCTTGTGGAATTGGCAAAGGATATTTGGAAGCCCATAGAGGGCTATGGTGAAAAGGAAATATCTTCCTTCAAAACTGGAAAGAAGCTTTCTGAGAAACTGCTCTGTGTTCTGTTAATTCATCTCACAGAGTTACATCTTTCCCTTCAAGAAGCCTTCGCTAAGGCTTGTTCTTGTGGAATTGGCAAAGGGATATTTGGAAGCCCATAGAGGGCTATGGTGAAAAAGGAAATATCTTCCGCTTCAAAACTGGAAAGAAGCTTTGTGAGAAACTGCTCTGTGTTCTGTTAATTCATCTCACAGAGTTACATCTTTCCTTCAAGAAGCCTTCGCTAAGGCTGTTCTTGTGGAATTGGCAAAGGATATTTGGAAGCCCATAGAGGGCTATGGTGAAAAAGGAAATATCTTCCGCAAAACTGGAAAGAAGCTTGAGAAACTGCTCTGTGTTCTGTTAATTCATCTCACAGAGTTACATCTTTCCCTTCAAGAAGCCTTTCGCTAAGGCTGTTCTTGTGGAATTGGCAAAGGGATATTTGGAAGCCCATAGAGGGCTATGGTGAAAAAGGAAATATCTTCCGTTCAAAACTGGAAAGAAGCTTTCTGAGAAACTGCTCTGTGTTCTGTTAATTCATCTCACAGAGTTACATCTTTCCTTCAAGCCTTTCAAAGGCTGTTCTTGTGGAATTGGCAAAGGGATATTTGGAAGCCCATAGAGGGCTATGGTGAAAAAGGAAATATCTTCCGTTCAAAACTGGAAAGAAGCTTTCTGAGAAACTGCTCTGTGTTCTGTTAATTCATCTCACAGAGTTACATCTTTCCCTTCAAGAAGCCTTTCGCTAAGACTGTTCTTGTGGAATTGGCAAAGGGATATTTGGAAGCCCATAGAGGGCTATGGTGAAAAAGGAAATATCTTCCTTTCAAAACTGGAGATAAGTTTTCTGAGAAACTGCACTGTGTTCTGTTAATTCATCTCACAGAGTTGCATCTTTCCCTTCAAGAAACCCTTCACTAAGGCTGTTCTTGTGGAATTGGCTAAGGATATTTGGAAGCCCATAGAGGGCTATGGTGAAAAGGAAATATCTTCCGCTTTCAAAACTGGAAAGAATCTTTCTGAGAAACTGCTCTGTGTTCTGTGAATTCATCTCACAGAGTTACATCTTTCCCTTCAAGAAGCCTTTCTCCAAGGCTGTTCTTGAGGAATTGGCAAAGGATATTTGGATGCCCATAGAGGGCTATGGTGAAAAGGAAATATCTTCCGCTCAAAACTGGAAAGAAGCTTTCTGAGAAACTGCTCTGTGTTCTGTTAATTCATCTCACAGAGTTACATCTTTCCTTCAAGAAGCCTTTCAAGGCTGTTCTTGTGGAATTGGCAAAGGAATATTTGGAAGCCCATAGAGGGCTATGGTGAAAAGGAAATATCTTCCGCTCAAAACTGGAAAGAAGCTTGAGAAACTGCTCTGTGTTCTGTTAAATCAACTCTCACAGAGTTACATCTTTCCTTCAAGAAGCCTTCGCTAAGGCTGTTCTTGTGGAATTGGCAAAGGATATTTGGAAGCCCATAGAGGGCTATGGTGAAAAAGGAAATATCTTCCTTTCAAAACTGGAAAGAAGCTTGAGAAACTGCTCTGTGTTCTGTTAATTCATCTCACAGAGTTACATCTTTCCCTTCAAGAAGCCTTTCGCTAAGGCTGTTCTTGTGGAATTGGCAAAGGGATATTTGGAAGCCCATAGAGGGCTATGGTGAAAAAAGGAAATATCTTCCGCTCAAAACTGGAAAGAAGCTTGAGAAACTGCTCTGTGTTCTGTTAATTCATCTCACAGAGTTACATCTTTCCTTCAAGAAGCCTTTCGCTAAGACTGTTCTTGTGGAATTGGCAAAGGATATTTGGAAGCCCATAGAGGGCTATGGTGAAAAGGAAATATCTTCCTCAAAACTGGAAAGAAGCTTTGAGAAACTGCTCTGTGTTCTGTTAATTCATCTCACAGAGTTACATCTTTCCCTTCAAGAAGCCTCGCTAAGGCTGTTCTTGTGGAATTGGCAAAGGATATTTGGAAGCCCATAGAGGGCTATGGTGAAAAAGGAAATATCTTCCTTTCAAAACTGGAAAGAAGCTTTCTGAGAAACCTCTCAGTGTTCTGTTAATTCATCTCACAGAGTTACATCTTTCCTTCAAGAAACCTTTCACTAAGACCGTTCTTTTTGGAATTGGCTAAGTGATATTTGGAAGCCCATAGAGGGCTATGGTGAAAAGGAAATATCTTCCGCTCAAAACTGGAAAGAAGCTTGAGAAACTGCTCTGTGTTCTGTTAATTCATCTCACAGAGTTACATCTTCCTTCAAGAAGCCTTTCGCTAAGGCTGTTCTTGTGGAATTGGCAAAGGATATTTGGAAGCCCATAGAGGGCTATGGTGAAAAGGAAATATCTTCCGCTCAAAACTGGAAAGAAGCTTGAGAAACTGCTCTGTGTTCTGTTAATTCATCTCACAGAGTTACATCTTTCCCTTCAAGAAGCCTTCGCTAAGACTGTTCTTGTGGAATTGGCAAAGGATATTTGGAAGCCCATAGAGGGCTATGGTGAAAAGGAAATATCTTCCGCTCAAAACTGGAAAGAAGTTTTCTGAGAAACTGCTCAGTGTTCTGTTAATTCATCTCACAGAGTTACATCTTTCCCTTCAAGAAACCTTCACTAAGGCTGTTCTTGTGGAATTGGCAAGGATATTTGGAAGCCCATAGAGGGCTATGGTGAAAAAGGAAATATCTTCCTTCAAAACTGGAAAGAAGCTTTGAGAAACTGCTCTGTGTTCTGTTAATTCATCTCACAGAGTTACATCTTTCCTTCAAGAAGCCTTTCGCTAAGGCTGTTCTTGTGGAATTGGCAAAGGATATTTGGAAGCCCATAGAGGGCTATGGGTGAAAAGGAAATATCTTCCTTTCAAAACTGGAAAGAAGCTTGGAAACTGCTCTGTGTTCTGTTAATTCATCTCACAGAGTTACATCTTTCCCTTCAAGAAGCCTTTCGCTAAGGCTGTTCTTGTGGAATTGGCAAAGGATATTTGGAAGCCCATAGAGGGCTATGGTGAAAAGGAAATATCTTCCGCTCAAAACTGGAAAGAAGCTTGAGAAACTGCTCTGTGTTCTGTTAATTCATCTCACAGAGTTACATCTTTCCTTCAAGAAGCCTTTCGCTAAGGCTGTTCTTGTGGAATTGGCAAAGGATATTTGGAAGCCCATAGAGGGCTATGGTGAAAAAGGAAATATCTTCCGTTCAAAACTGGAAAGAAGCTTTCTGAGAAACTGCTCTGTGTTCTGTTAATTCATCTCACAGAGTTACATCTTTCCTTCAAGAAGCCTTTCGCTAAGGCTGTTCTTGTGGAATTGGCAAAGGATATTTGGAAGCCCATAGAGGGCTATGGTGAAAAGGAAATATCTTCCGCTCAAAACTGGAAAGAAGCTTTCTGAGAAACTGCTCTGTGTTCTGTTAATTCATCTCACAGAGTTACATCTTTCCTTCAAGAAGCCTTTCACTAAGGCTGTTCTTGTGGAATTGGCAAAGGATATTTGGAAGCCCATAGAGGGCTATGGTGAAAAGGAAATATCTTCCGCTCAAAACTGGAAAGAAGCTTTCTGAGAAACTGCTCTGTGTTCTGTTAATTCATCTCACAGAGTTACATCTTTCCTTCAAGAAGCCTTTCGCTAAGGCTGTTCTTGTGGAATTGGCAAAGGATATTTGGAAGCCCATAGAGGGCTATGGTGAAAAGGAAATATCTTCCGCTCAAAACTGGAAAGAAGCTTTGAGAAACTGCTCTGTGTTCTGTTAATTCATCTCACAGAGTTACATCTTTCCTTCAAGAAGCCTTCGCTAAGGCTGTTCTTGTGGAATTGGCAAAGGATATTTGGAAGCCCATAGAGGGCTATGGTGAAAAAGGAAATATCTTCCGCAAAAACTGGAAAGAAGCTTTCTGAGAAACTGCTCTGTGTTCTGTTAATTCATCTCACAGAGTTACATCTTCCCTTCAAGAAGCCTTTCTCTAAGGCTGTTCTGTGGAATTGGCAAAGATATTTGGAAGCCCATAGAGGGCTATGGTGAAAAGGAAATATCTTCCTCAAAACTGGAAAGAAGCTTGAGAAACCTGCTCAGTGTTCTGTTAATTCATCTCACAGAGTTACATCTTTCCCTTCAAGAAACTTCATTAAGGCTGTTCTTGTGGAATTGGCTAACTGATATTTGGAAGCCCATAGAGGGCTATGGTGAAAAGGAAATATCTTCCGCTCAAAACTGGAAAGAAGCTTTGAGAAACTGCTCTGTGTTCTGTTAATTCATCTCACAGAGTTACATCTTTCCTTCAAGAAGCCTTTCGCTAAGGCTGTTCTTGTGGAATTGGCAAAGGATATTTGGAAGCCCATAGAGGGCTATGGTGAAAAAGGAAATATCTTCCTTCAAAACTGGAAAGAAGCTTTCTGAGAAACTGCTCTGTGTTCTGTTAATTCATCTCACAGAGTTACATCTTTTCCTTCAAGAAGCCTTTCGCTAAGGCTGTTCTTGTGGAATTGGCAAAGGATATTTGGAAGCCCATAGAGGGCTATGGTGAAAAAGGAAATATCTTCCGCTCAAAACTGGAAAGAAGCTTGAGAAACTGCTCTGTGTTCTGTTAATTCATCTCACAGAGTTACATCTTTCCCTTCAAGAAGCCTTTCGCTAAGGCTGTTCTTGTGGAATTGGCAAAGGGATATTTGGAAGCCCATAGAGGGCTATGGTGAAAAGGAAATATCTTCCGCTCAAAACTGGAAAGAAGCTTGAGAAACTGCTCTGTGTTCTGTTAATTCATCTCACAGAGTTACATCTTTCCTTCAAGAAGCCTTCGCTAAGGCTGTTCTTGTGGAATTGGCAAGGATATTTGGAAGCCCATAGAGGGCTATGGTGAAAAGGAAATATCTTCCGCTCAAAACTGGAAAGAAGCTTGAGAAACTGCTCTGTGTTCTGTTAATTCATCTCACAGAGTTACATCTTTCCTTCAAGAAGCCTTTCGCTAAGGCTGTTCTTGTGGAATTGGCAAAGGATATTTGGAAGCCCATAGAGGGCTATGGTGAAAAAGGAAATATCTTCCTTTCAAAACTGGAAAGAAGCTTGAGAAACTGCTCTGTGTTCTGTTAATTCATCTCACAGAGTTACATCTTTCCTTCAAGAAGCCTTTCGCTAAGGCTGTTCTTGTGGAATTGGCAAAGGATATTTGGAAGCCCATAGAGGGCTATGGTGAAAAGGAAATATCTTCCGCTCAAAACTGGAAAGAAGCTTGAGAAACTGCTCTGTGTTCTGTTAATTCATCTCACAGAGTTACATCTTTCCCTTCAAGAAGCCTTTCGCTAAGGCTGTTCTTGTGGAATTGGCAAAGGATATTTGGAAGCCCATAGAGGGCTATGGTGAAAAGGAAATATCTTCCGCTCAAAACTGGAAAGAAGCTTTCTGAGAAACTGCTCTGTGTTCTGTTAATTCATCTCACAGAGTTACATCTTTCCTTCAAGAGTTTTCGCTAAGACTGTTCTTGTGGAATTGGCAAAGGATATTTGGAAGCCCAGAGGGCTATGGTGAAAAAGGAAATATCTTCCGCTCAAAACTGGAAAGAAGCTTGAGAAACTGCTCTGTGTTCTGTTAATTCATCTCACAGAGTTACATCTTTCCCTTCAAGAAGCCTTTTCGCTAAGGCTGTTCTTGTGGAATTGGCAAAGGATATTTGGAAGCCCATAGAGGGCTATGGTGAAAAAGGAAATATCTTCCGCTCAAAACTGGAAAGAAGCTTGAGAAACTGCTCTGTGTTCTGTTAATTCATCTCACAGAGTTACATCTTTCCCTTCAAGAAGCTTCGCTAAGGCTGTTCTTGTGGAATTGGCAAAGGATATTTGGAAGCCCATAGAGGGCTATGGTGAAAAAGGAAATATCTTCCGCTTCAAAACTGGAAAGAAGCTTGAGAAACTGCTCTGTGTTCTGTTAATTCATCTCACAGAGTTACATCTTTCCTTCAAGAAGCCTTCGCTAAGACTGTTCTTGTGGAATTGGCAAAGGATATTTGGAAGCCCATAGAGGGCTATGGTGAAAAAGGAAATATCTTCCTTCAAAACTGGAAAGAAGTTTTCTTGAGAAACTGCTCTGTGTTCTGTTAATTCATCTCACAGAGTTATCTTTCCTTCAAGAAACCCTTCACTAAGAGCTGTTCTTTTGGAATTGGCTCAGTGATATTTGGAAGCCCATAGAGGGCTATGGTGAAAAAGGAAATATCTTCCGCTCAAAACTGGAAAGAAGCTTGAGAAACTGCTCTGTGTTCTGTTAATTCATCTCACAGAGTTACATCTTTCCCTTCAAGAAGCCTTTCGCCAAGGCTGTTCTTGTGGAATTGGCAAAGGATATTTGGAAGCCCATAGAGGGCTATGGTGAAAAAGGAAATATCTTCCGCTCAAAACTGGAAAGAAGCTTTCTGAGAAACTGCTCTGTGTTCTGTTAATTCATCTCACAGAGTTACATCTTTCCCTTCAAGAAGCCTTTCGCTAAGGCTGTTCTTGTGGAATTGGCAAAGGATATTTGGAAGCCCATAGAGGGCTATGGTGAAAAGGAAATATCTTCCGCTCAAAACTGGAAAGAAGCTTTCTGAGAAACTGCTCTGTGTTCTGTTAATTCATCTCACAGAGTTACATCTTTCCTTCAAGAAGCCTTTCACTAAGGCTGTTCTTGTGAATTGGCAATGATATTTGGAAGCCCATAGAGGGCTATGGTGAAAAAGGAAATATCTTCCGCTCAAAACTGGAAAGAAGCTTTCTGAGAAACTGCTCTGTGTTCTGTTAATTCATCTCACAGAGTTACATCTTTCCTTCAAGAAGCCTTTCGCTAAGGCTGTTCTTGTGGAATTGGCAAAGGATATTTGGAAGCCCATAGAGGGCTATGGTGAAAAGGAAATATCTTCCGCTCAAAACTGGAAAGAAGCTTGAGAAACTGCTCTGTGTTCTGTTAATTCATCTCACAGAGTTACATCTTTCCCTTCAAGAAGCCTTTCTAAGGCTGTTCTTGTGGAATTGGCAAAGGATATTTGGAAGCCCATAGAGGGCTATGGTGAAAAGGAAATATCTTCCGCTCAAAACTGGAAAGAAGCTTGAGAAACTGCTCTGTGTTCTGTTAATTCATCTCACAGAGTTACATCTTTCCCTTCAAGAAGCCTTTCGCTAAGGCTGTTCTTGTGGAATTGGCAAAGGATATTTGGAAGCCCATAGAGGGCTATGGTGAAAAGGAAATATCTTCCGCTCAAAACTGGAAAGAAGCTTGAGAAACTGCTCTGTGTTCTGTTAATTCATCTCACAGAGTTACATCTTTCCTTCAAGAAGCCTTTCGCTAAGGCTGTTCTTGTGGAATTGGCAAAGGATATTTGGAAGCCCATAGAGGGCTATGGTGAAAAAGGAAATATCTTCCTTTCAAAACTGGAAAGAAGCTTTCTCAGAAACTGCTCTGTGTTCTGTTAATTCATCTCACAGAGTTCCATCTTTCCCTTCAAGAAGCCTTTCGCTAAGGCTGTTCTTGTGGAATTGGCAAAGGGATATTTGGAAGCCCGTAGAGGGCTATGGTGAAAAAGGAAATATCTTCCGTTCAAAACTGGAAAGAAGCTTTCTGAGAAACTGCTCTGTGTTCTGTGAATTCATCTCACAGAGTTACATCTTTCCCTTCAAGAAGCCTTTCGCTAAGGCTGTTCTTGTGCAATTGGCAAAGGGATATTTGGAAGTCCATAGAGGGCTATGGTGAAGAAGGAAATATCTTCCGTTCAAAACTGGAAAGAAGCTTTCTGAGAAACTGCTCTGTGTTCTGTTAATTCATCTCACAGAGTTACATCATTCCCTTCAAGAAGCCTTTCTCTAAGGCTGTTCTTGAGGAACTCGCAATTGGATATTTGGAAGCCCATAGAGGGCTATGGTGAAAAAGGAAATATCTTCCTTTCAAAACTGGAAAGAAGCTTTCTGAGAAACCTCTCAGTGTTCTGTTAATTCATCTCACAGAGTTACATCTTTCCCTTCAAGAAACCTTTCATTAAGTCCGTTCTTTTGGAATTGGCTAACTGATATTTGGAAGCCCATTGAGGGCTATGGTGAAAAAGGAAATATCTTCCGTTCAAAACTGGAAAGAAGCTTGAGAAACTGCTCTGTGTTCTGTGAATTCATCTCACAGAGTTACATCTTTCCTTCAAGAAGCCTTTCGCTAAGGCTGTTCTTGTGGAATTGGCAAAGGATATTTGGAAGCCCATAGAGGGCTATGGTGAAAAAGGAAATATCTTCCGCTCAAAACTGGAAAGAAGCTTGAGAAACTGCTCTGTGTTCTGTTAATTCATCTCACAGAGTTACATCTTTCCTTCAAGAAGCCTTCGCTAAGGCTGTTCTTGTGGAATTGGCAAAGGGATATTTGGAAGCTCATAGAGGGCTATGGTGAAAAAGGAAATATCTTCCTTTCAAAACTGGAAAGAAGCTTTCTGAGAAACCTCTCAGTGTTCTGTTAATTCATCTCACAGAGTTACATCTTTCCCTTCAAGAAACCTTTCACTAAGACCGTTCTTTTGGAATTGGCTAAGTGATATTTGGAAGCCCATAGAGGGCTATGGTGAAAAAGGAAATATCTTCCGTTCAAAACTGGAAAGAAGCTTTCTGAGAAACTGCTCTGTGTTCTGTTAATTCATCTCACAGAGTTACATCTTTCCCTTCAAGAAGCCTTTCGCTAAGGCTGTTCTTGTGGAATTGGCAAAGTGATATTTGGAAGCCCATAGAGGGCTATGGTGAAAATGGAAATATCTTCCGTTCAAAACTGGAAAGAAGCTTTCTGAGAAACTGCTCTGTGTTCTGTTAATTCATCTCACAGAGTTACATCTTTCTCTTCAAGAAGCCTTTCGCTAAGGCTGTTCTTGTGGAATTGGCAAAGGGATATTTGGAAGCCCATAGAGGGCTATGGTGAAGAAGGAAATATCTTCCGTTCAAAACTGGAAAGAAGCTTTCTGAGAAACTGCTCTGTGTTCTGTTAATTCATCTCACAGAGTTACATCTTTCCTTCAAGAAGCCTTTCTCTAAGGCTGTTCTTGTGGAATTGGCAAGGATATTTGGAAGCCCATAGAGGGCTATGGTGAAAAAGGAAATATCTTGCTTTCAAAACTGGAAAGAAGCTTTCTGAGAAACCTCTCAGTGTTCTGTTAATTCATCTCACAGAGTTACATCTTTCCCTTCAAGAAAACTTTCATTAAGTCCGTTCTTTTGGAATTGGCTAACTGATATTTGGAAGCCCATAGAGGGCTATGGTGAAAAAGGAAATATCTTCCGTTCAAAACTGGAAAGAAGCTTTCTGAGAAACTGCTCTGTGTTCTGTTAATTCATCTCACAGAGTTACATCTTTCCCTTCAAGAAGCCTTTCGCTAAGGCTGTTCTTGTGGAATTGGCAAAGTGATATTTGGAAGCCCATAGAGGGCTATGGTGAAAAAGGAAATATTTTCCCTTCAAAACTGCAAAAAAGCTTTCTGAGAAACTGCTCTGGCTGTGTAATTCATCTCACAGAGTTACATCTTTCCCTTCAACAAGCCTTTCGCTAAGGCTTTTCTTGTGGAATTGGGAAAGGGATATTTGGAAGCCCATAGAGGGCTATGGTGAAAAAGAAAATATCTTCCGTTCAAAACTGGAAAGAAGCTTTGTGAGAAACTGCTCTGTGTTCTGATAATTCATCTCACAGAATTACATCTTTCCCTTCAAGAAGCCTTTCGCTAAGTCTGTTCTTGTGGAATTGGCAAAGGGATATTTGGAAGCCCATAGAGGGCTATGGTGAAAAAGGAAATATCTTCCGTTCAAAACTGGAAAGAAGCTTTCTGAGAAACTGCTCTGTGTTCTGTTAATTCATCTCACAGAGTTACATCTTTACCTTCAAGTAGCCTTTCGCTAAGGCCGTTCTTGTGGAATTGGCAAAGGGATATTTGGAAGCCCATAGAGGGCTATGGTGAAAAAGGAAATATCTTCCGTTCAAAACTGGAAAGAAGCATTCTGAGAAACTGCTCTGTGTTCTGTTAATTCATCTCACAGAGTTACATCTTTCCCTTCAAGAAGCCTTTCGCTAAGGCTGTTCTTGTGGAATTGGCAAAGGGATATTTGGAAGCCCATAGAGGGCTATGGTGAAAAAGGAAATATCTTCCGTTCAAAACTGGAAAGAAGCTTTCTGAGAAACTGCTCTGTGTTCTGTTAATTCATCTCACAGAGTTACATCTTTCCCTTCAAGAAGCCTTTCGGTAAGACTGTTCTTGTGGAATTGGCAAAGGGATATTTGGAAGCCCATAGAGGGCTATGGTGAAAAAGGAAATATCTTCCTTTCAAAACTGGAGATAAGTTTTCTGAGAAACTGCACTGTGTTCTGTTAATTCATCTCACAGAGTTGCATCTTTCCCTTCAAGAAGCCCTTCACTAAGAGCGTTCTTTTGAAATTGGCTAAGTGATATTTGGAACCCCATAGAGGGCTATTGTGAAAAAGGAAATATCTTCCGTTCAAAACTGGAAAGAATCTTTCTGAGAAACTGCTCTGTGTTTTGTGAATTCATCTCACAGAGTTACATCTTTCCCTTCAAGAAGCCTTTCTCCAAGGCTGTTCTTGTGGAATTGGCAAAGCGATATTTGGATGCCCATAGAGGGCTATGGTGAAAAAGGAAATATCTTCCGTTCAAAACTGGAAAGAAGCTTTCTGAGAAACTGCTCTGTGTTCTGTTAATTCATCTCACAGAGTTACATCTTTCCCTTCAAGAAGCCTTTCGCTAAGGCTGTTCTTGTGGAATTGCTAAAGGAATATTTGGAAGCCCATAGAGGGCTATGGTGAAAAAGGAAATATCTTCCGTTCAAAAATGGAAAGAAGCTTTCTGAGAAACTGCTCTGTGTTCTGTTAAATCAACTCACAGAGTTACATCTTTCCCTTCAAGAAGCCTTTCGCTAAGGCTGTTCTTGTGGAATTGGCAAAGGGATATTTGGAAGCCCATAGAGGGCTATGGTGAAAAAGGAAATATCTTCCTTTCAAAACTGGAAAGAAGCTTTCTGAGAAACTGCTCTGTGTTCTGTGAATTCATCTCACAGAGTTACATCTTTACCTTCAAGAAGCCTTTCGCTAAGGCCGTTCTTGTGGAATTGGCAAAGGGATATTTGGAAGCCCATAGAGGGCTATGGTGAAAAAGGAAATATCTTCCGTTCAAAACTGGAAAGAAGCTTTCTGAGAAACTGCTCTGTGTTCTGTCAATTCATCTCACAGAGTGACATCTTTCCCTTCAAGAAGCCTTTCGCTAAGACTGTTCTTGTGGAATTGGCAAAGGGATATTTGGAAGCCTATAGAGGGCTATGGTGAAAAAGGAAATATCTTCCGTACAAAACTGGAAAGAAGCTTTCGGAGAAACTGCTCTGTGTTCTGTTAATTCATCTCACAGAGTTACATCTTTCCCTTCAAGAAGCCTTTCGCTAAGGCTGTTCTTGTGGAATTGGCAATTGGATATTTGGAAGCCCATATAGGGCTATGGTGAAAAAGGAAATATCTTCCTTTCAAAACTGGAAAGAAGCTTTCTGAGAAACCTCTCAGTGTTCTGTTAATTCATCTCACAGAGTTACATCTTTCCCTTCAAGAAACCTTTCACTAAGACCGTTCTTTTGGAATTGGCTAAGTGATATTTGGAAGCCCATAGAGGGCTATGGTGAAAAAGGAAATATCTTCCGTTCAAAACTGGAAAGAAGCTTCTTGGGAAACTGCTCTGTGTTCTGTTAATTCATCTCACAGAGTTAAATCTTTCCCTTCAAGAAGCCTTTCGCTAAGGCTGTTCTTGTGGAATTGGCAAAGTGATATTTGGAAGCCCATAGAGGGCTATGGTGAAAAAGGAAATATCTTCCGTTCAAAACTGGAAAGAAGCTTTCTGAGAAACTGCTCTGTGTTCTGTTAATTCATCTCACAGAGTTACATCTTTCCCTTCAAGAAGCCTTTCGCTAAGACTGTTCTTGTGGAATTGGCAAAGGGATATTTGGAAGCCCATAGAGGGCCATGGTGAAAAAGGAAATATCTTCCTTTCAAAACTGGAAAAAAGTTTTCTGAGAAACTGCTCAGTGTTCTGTTAATTCATCTCACAGAGTTGCATCTTTCCCTTCAAGAAACCCTTCACTAAGAGCGTTCTTTTGGAATAGGCTAAGTGATATTTGGAAGCCCATAGAGGGCTATGGTGAAAAGGAAATATCTTCCGCTCAAAACTGGAAAGAAGCTTTGT
>JAKFHT010001441.1:0-29414 GCA_023783455.1 Erythrocebus patas | reverse complement strand
ACAGAAGGGTTTCTCAGAAAGCTGCTTTCCAGTTTTGAATGGAAGATATTTCCTTTTCACCATAGCCTCTAAGGGCTTCCAAATATCGCTTTGCCAACTCCACAAGAACAGCCTTAGCGAAGGCTTCTTGAAGGCAAAGATGTAACTCTGAGATGAATTAACAGAACACTGAGCATTTTCTCAGAAAGCTTCTTCCAGTTTTGAATGGAAGATATTTTTCACCATAGCCCTATGGGCTTCCAAATATCCTTGCCAATTCCACAAGAGCAGCCTTAGCGAAAGGCTTTGAAGGAAAGATGTAACTCTGTGAGATGAATTAACAGAACACAGAGCAGTTTCTCAGAAAGCTTCTTTCCGGATTGAATGGAAGATATTTCCTTTTTCACCATAGCCCTCTATGGGCTTCCAAATATCACTCTGCCAATTCCACAAGAACAGACTTAGCGAAAGGCTTCTTGAAGGGAAAGATGTAACTCTGTGAGATGAATTAACAGAACACAGAGCAGTTTCTCAGAAGGCTTCTTTCCAGTTTTGAACGGAAGATATTTCCTTTTTCCCCATAGCCCTCTATGGGCTTCCAAATATCCCTTTGCCAATTCCACAAGAACAGCCTTAGCGAAAGGCTTCTTGAAGGGAAAGATGTAACTCTGTGAGATGAGTTAACAGAACACAGAGCAGTTTCTCAGAAAGCTTCTTTCCATGTTTGAACAGAAGATATTTCCTTTTTCACCATAGCCCTCTATGGGCTTCCAAATATCACTTTGCCAATTCCTCAAGAGCAGCCTTATCGAAAGGCTTCTTGAAGGGAATGATGTAACTCTGTGAGATGAATTAACGGAACACAGAGCAGTTTCTCAGAAAGCTTCTTTCCAGTTTTGAACGGAAGATATTTCCTTTGTCACCGTAGCCCTCAATGGGCTTCCAAATATCACTTTGCCAATTCCAGAAGAACAGCCTTAGCGAAAGTCTTCTTGAAGGGAAAGATGTAACTCTGTGAGATGAATTAACAGTACACAGAGCAGTTTCTCAGAAAGCTTCTTTCCGGATTTGATGGAAGATATTTCCTTTTTCACCATAGCCCTCTAAGGGCTTCCAAATATCCCTTTGCCAATTCCACAAGAACAGCCTTAGCGAAAGGCTTCTTGAAGGGAAAGATGTAACTCTGTGAGTTGAATTAACAGAAAACAGAAGGGTTTCTCAGAAAGCTTCTTTCCAGTTTTTAACGGAGGATATTTCCTTTTTCAACTTAGCCCTCTATGGGCTTCCAAATATCCCTTTGCCAATTCCACAAGAACAGCCTTAGCGAAAGGCTTCTTGAAGGGAAAGATGTAACTCTGTGAGATGAATTAACAGAACACTGAGCATTTTCTCAGAAAGCTTCCTTCCAGTTTTGAACGGAAGATATTTCCTTTTTCACCATAGCCCTCTATGGGCTTCCAATTATCACTCTGCCAATTCCACAAGAACAGCCTTAGCGAAAGGCTTCTTGAAGGGAAAGATGTAACTCTGTGAGATGAATTAACAGAACACAGAGCAGTTTCTCAGAAAGTTTCTTTCCAGTTTTGAACGGAAGATATTTCCTTTTTCACCATAGCCCTCTAAGGGCTTCCAAATATCCCTTTGCCAATTCCACAAGAACAGCCTTAGCGAAAGGCTTCTTGAAGGGAAAGATGTAACTCTGTGAGATGAATTAACAGAACACAGAGCAGTTTCTCAGAAAGCTGCTTTCCAGTTTTGAACGGAAGATATTTCCTTTTTCACCATAGCCCTCTACGGGCTTCCAAATATCGCTTTGCCAACTCCACAAGAACAGCCTTAGCGAAAGGCTTCTTGAAGGGAAAGATGTAACTCTGTGAGATGAATTAACAGAACACAGAGCAGTTTCTCAGAAAGCTTCTTTCCAGTTTTCAACGGAAGATATTTCCTTTTTCACCATAGCCCTCTATGGGCTTCCAAATATCACTTTGCCAATTCCACAAGAACAGCCTTAGGGAAAGTCTTCTTGAAGAGAAAGATGCAACTCTATGAGAAGAATTAACAGAACACGGAGCAGTTTCTCAGAAAGCTTCTTTCCAGTTTTGAACGGAAGATATTTCCTTTTTCAACATAGCCCTCTATGGACTTCCAAATATCCCCTTGCCAATTCCACAAGAACAGCCATAGCGAAAGGCTTCTTGAAGGCAAAGATGTAACTCTCTGAGATGAATTAACAGAACACAGAGCAGTTTCTCACAAAGCTTCTTTCCGGTTTTGAACGGAAGATATTTCCTTTTTTACCATAGCCCTCTATGGGCTTCCAAATATCGCTTTGCCAACTCAACAAGAACAGCCTTAGCGAAAGGCTTCTTGAAGGGAAAGATGTAACTCTGTGAGATGAATTAGCAGAACACAGAGCAGTTTCTCAGAAAGCTTCTTTCCGGTTTTGAACGGAAGATATTTCCTTTTCCCCCGTAGCCCTCTATGGACTTCCAAATATCACTTTGCCAATTCCACAAGAACAGCCTTAGCGAAAGGCTTCTTGAAGGGAAAGATGTAACTCTGTGAGATGAATTAACAGAACACAGAGCCGTTTCTCAGAAAACTTCTTTCCAGTTTTGAACAAAAGATATTTCCTTTTTCACCATAGCCCTCTATGGGCTTCCAAATATCCCTTTGCCAATTCCACAAGAACAGCCTTAGGGAAAGTCTTCTTGAAGAGAAAGATGCAACTCTATGAGAAGAATTAACAGAACACGGAGCAGTTTCTCAGAAAGCTTCTTTCCAGTTTTGAACGGAAGATATTTCCTTTTTCAACATAGCCCTCTATGGACTTCCAAATATCCCCTTGCCAATTCCACAAGAACAGCCATAGCGAAAGGCTTCTTGAAGGCAAAGATGTAACTCTCTGAGATGAATTAACAGAACACAGAGCAGTTTCTCACAAAGCTTCTTTCCGGTTTTGAACGGAAGATATTTCCTTTTTTACCATAGCCCTCTATGGGCTTCCAAATATCGCTTTGCCAACTCAACAAGAACAGCCTTAGCGAAACGCTTCTTGAAGGGAAAGATGTAACTCTGTGAGATGAATTAACAGAACACAGAGCAGTTTCTCATAAAGCTTCTTTCCAGTTTTGAACGGAAGATATTTCCTTTTTCACCATAGCCTCTATGGGCTTCCAAATATCCTTTTCCAATTCCACAAGAACAGCCTTAGCGAAAGGCTTTTGAAGGAAAGATGTAACTCTGTGAGATGAGTTAACAGAACACAGAGCAGTTTCTCAGAAAGCTTCTTTCCAGTTTTGAACGGAAGATATTTCCTTTTTCACCATAGCCCTCTATGGGCTTCCAAATATCCCTTTGCCAATTCCACAAGAACAGCCTTAGCGAAAGGCTTCTTGAAGGGAAAGATGTAACTCTATGAGATGAACTAACAGAACACAGAGCAGTTTCTCAGAAAGATTCTTTCCAGTTTTGAACGGAAGGTATATCCTTTTTCACCATAGCCCTCTATGGACTTCCAAATATCCCTTTGCCAATTCCACAAGAACAGCCTTAGCGAAAGGCTTCTTGAAGGGAAAGATGTAACTCTGTGAGATGAATTAGCAGAACACAGAGCAGTTTCTCAGAAAGCTTCTTTCCGGTTTTGAACGGAAGATATTTCCTTTTCCCCCGTAGCCCTCTATGGACTTCCAAATATCACTTTGCCAATTCCACAAGAACAGCCTTAGCGAAAGGCTTCTTGAAGGGAAAGATGTAACTCTGTGAGATGAATTAACAGAACACAGAGCCGTTTCTCAGAAAACTTCTTTCCAGTTTTGAACAAAAGATATTTCCTTTTTCACCATAGCCCTCTATGGGCTTTCAATATCACTCTGCCAATTCCAAAAGAACAGCCTTAGCGAAAGGCTTCTTGAAGGGAAAGATGTAACTCTGTGAGATGAATTAACAGAACACAGAGCAGTTTCTCAGAAAGCTTATTTCCATTTTTGAACGGAAGATATTTCCTTTTTCACCATAGCCCTCTATGGGCTTCCAAATATCGCTTTGCCAATTCCACAAGAGCAGCCTTAGCGATAGGCTTCTTGAAGGGAAAGATGTAACTCTGTGAGATGAATTAACGGAACACAGAGCAGTTTCTCATAAAGCTTCTTTCCAGTTTTGAACGGAAGATATTTCCTTTTTCACCGTAGCCCTCAATGGGCTTCCAAATATCACTTTGCCAATTCCAGAAAAACAGCCGTAGCGAAAGTCTTCTTGAAGGGAAAGATGTAACTCTGTGAGGTGAATTAACAGTACACAGAGCAGTTTCTCAGAAAGCTTCTTTCCGGATTTGATGGAAGATATTTCCTTTTTCACCGTAGACCTCTATGGGCTTCAAATATCCCTTTGCCAATTCCAAAAGAACAGCCTTAGCGAAAGGCTTCTTGAAGGGAAAGATGTAACTCTGTGAGTTGAATTAACAGAAAACAGAAGGGTTTCTCAGAAAGCTTCTTTCCAGTTTTTAACGGAGGATATTTCCTTTTTCACCTTAGCCCTCTATGGGCTTCCAAATATCCCTTTGCCAATTCCACAAGAACAGCCTTAGCGAAAGGCTTCTTGAAGGGAAAGATGTAACTGTGAGATGAATTAACAGAACACTGAGTATTTTCTCAGAAAGCTTCCTTCCAGTTTTGAACGGAAGATATTTCCTTTTTCACCATAGCCCTCTATGGGCTTCCAATTATCACTCTGCCAATTCCACAAGAACAGCCTTAGCGAAAGGCTTCTTGAAGGGAAAGATGTAACTCTGTGAGATGAATTAACAGAACACAGAGCAGTTTCTCAGAAAGTTTCTTTCCAGTTTTGAACGGAAGATATTTTTTCACCATAGCCTCTATGGGCTTCCAAATATCCTTTGCCAATTCCACAAGAACAGCCTTAGCGAAGGCTTCTTGAAGGAAAGATGTAACCTGTGAGATGAATTAACAGAACACAGAGCAGTTTCTCAGAAAGCTTCTTCCAGTTTTGAACGGAAGATATTTTTTCACCATAGCCTCTATGGGCTTCCAAATATCCTTTGCTAATTCCACAAGAACAGCCTTAGCGAAAGGCTTCTTGAAGGGAAAGATGTAACTCTGTGAGTTGAATTAACAGAAAACAGAAGGGTTTCTCAGAAAGCTTCTTTCCAGTTTTGAACGGAAGATATTTCCTTTTCACCATAGCCCTCTATGGGCTTCCAAATATCCTTTGCTAATTCCACAAGAACAGCCTTAGCGAAAGGCTTTTGAAGGGAAAGATGTAACTCTGTGAGATGAATTAACAGAACACAGAGCAGTTTCTCAGAAAGCTTCTTTCCATTTTTGAACGGAAGATATTTCCTTTTCACCATAGCCCTCTATGGGCTTCCAAATATCGCTTGCCAATTCCACAAGAGCAGCCTTAGCGAAAGGCTTCTTGAAGGAAAGATGTAACCTGTGAGATGAATTAACAGAACACAGAGCAGTTTCTCAGAAAGCTTCTTTCCAGTTTTGAACGGAAGATATTTCCTTTTTCACCATAGCCTCTATGGGCTTCCAAATATCGCTTGCCAATTCCACAAGAACAGCCTTAGCGAAAGTCTTCTTGAAGGAAAGATGTAACTCTGTGAGATGAATTAACGGAACACAGAGCAGTTTCTCAGAAAGCTTCTTCCAGTTTTGAACGGAAGATATTTCCTTTTTCACCGTAGCCCTCTATGGGCTTCCAAATATCACTTTGCCAATTCCACAAGAACAGCCTTAGCGAAAGGCTTCTTGAAGGAAAGATGTAACCTGTGAGATGAATTAACAGAACACAGAGCAGTTTCTCAGAAAGCTTCTTTCCGGTTTTGAACGGAAGATATTTCCTTTTTCACCATAGCCTCTATGGGCTTTAAATATCACTCTGCCAATTCCACAAGAACAGCCTTAGCGAAAGGCTTTGAAGGGAAAGATGTAACTCTGTGAGATGAATTAACAGAACACAGAGCAGTTTCTCAGAAAGCTTCTTTCCAGTTTTGAACGGAAGATATTTTTTTCACCATAGCCCTCTATGGGCTTCCAAATATCACTTTGCTAATTCCACAAGAACAGCCTTAGCGAAAGTCTTCTTGAAGGAAAGATGTAACTCTGTGAGATGAATTAACAGAACACAGAGCAGTTTCTCAGAAAGCTTCTTTCCAGTTTTGAACGGAAGATATTTTTTTCACCATAGCCCTCTATGGGCTTCCAAATATCACTCTGCCAATTCCACAAGAACAGCCATAGCGAAAGGCTTCTTGAAGGCAAAGATGTAACTCTCTGAGATGAATTAACAGAACACAGAGCAGTTTCTCACAAAGCTTCTTTCCAGTTTTGAACGGAAGATATTTCCTTTTCACCATAGCCCTCTATGGGCTTCCAAATATCGCTTTGCCAACTCAACAAGAACAGCCTTAGCGAAACGCTTCTTGAAGGGAAAGATGTAACTCTGTGAGATGAATTAACAGAACACAGAGCAGTTTCTCATAAAGCTTCTTTCCAGTTTTGAACGGAAGATATTTTTTCACCATAGCCTCTATGGGCTTCCAAATATCCTTTTCCAATTCCACAAGAACAGCCTTAGCGAAGGCTTCTTGAAGGGAATGATGTAACTCTGTGAGATGAGTTAACAGAACACAGAGCAGTTTCTCAGAAAGCTTCTTTCCAGTTTTGAAGCGGAAGATATTTCCTTTTCACCATAGCCCTCTATGGGCTTCCAAATATCCCTTTGCCAATTCCACAAGAACAGCCTTAGCGAAAGGCTTCTTGAAGGGAAAGATGTAACTCTATGAGATGAACTAACAGAACACAGAGCAGTTTCTCAGAAAGATTCTTTCCAGTTTTGAACGGAAGGTATATCCTTTTCACCATAGCCCTCTATGGGCTTCCAAATATCCTTGCCAATTCCACAAGAACAGCCTTAGCGAAAGGCTTCTTGAAGGGAAAGATGTAACTCTGTGAGATGAATTAGCAGAACACAGAGCAGTTTCTCAGAAAGCTTCTTTCCGGTTTTGAACGGAAGATATTTCCTTTTCCCCCGTAGCCCTCTATGGACTTCCAAATATCACTTTGCCAATTCACAAGAACAGCCTTAGCGAAAGGCTTTGAAGGAAAGATGTAACTCTGTGAGATGAATTAACAGAACACAGAGCCGTTTCTCAGAAAACTTCTTTCCAGTTTTGAACAAAAGATATTTCCTTTTTCACCATAGCCCTCTATGGGCTTTCAATATCACTCTGCCAATTCCAAAAGAACAGCCTTAGCGAAAGGCTTCTTGAAGGAAAGATGTAACTCTGTGAGATGAATTAACAGAACACAGAGCAGTTTCTCAAGCTTCTTTCCAGTTTTGAAGCGGAAGATATTTCCTTTTCACCATAGCCCTCTATGGGCTTCCAAATATCGCTTTGCCAATTCCACAAGAGCAGCCTTAGCGAAAGGCTTTGAAGGAAAGATGTAACTCTGTGAGATGAATTAACGGAACACAGAGCAGTTTCTCATAAAGCTTCTTTCCAGTTTTGAGCGGAAGATATTTCCTTTTCACCGTAGCCCTCAATGGGCTTCCAAATATCACTTTGCCAATTCCAGAAGAACAGCCTTAGCGAAAGTCTTCTTGAAGGAAAGATGTAACTCTGTGAGGTGAATTAACAGTACACAGAGCAGTTTCTCAGAAAGCTTCTTTCCAGTTTTGATGGAAGATATTTCCTTTTCACCGTAGCCCTCTATGGGCTTCAAATATCCTTTGCCAATTCAGAAGAACAGCCTTAGCGAAAACTTCTTGAAGGAAAGATGTAACTCTGAGATGAATTAACAGAACACAGAGCAGTTTCTCAAGCTTCTTTCAGTTTTGAGCGGAAGATATTTCCTTTTCACCATAGCCTCTATGGGCTTCAAATATCACTTTGCCAATTCCACAAGAACAGCCTTAGCGAAAGTCTTCTTGAAGGGAAAGATGCAACTCTGTGAGATGAATTAACAGAACAGAGCAGTTTCTCATAAAGCTTCTTTCCAGTTTTGAATGGAAGATATTTCCTTTTCACCGTAGCCCTCAATGGGCTTCCAAATATCACTTGCCAATTCCACAAGAACAGCCTTAGCGAAGGCTTCTTGAAGGAAAGATGTAACTCTGTGAGATGAATTAACAGAACACAGAGCAGTTTCTCAGAAAGCTTCTTTCCAGTTTTGAGCGGAAGATATTTCCTTTTCACCATAGCCCTCTATGGGCTTCCAAATATCGCTTTGCCAATTCCACAAGAGCAGCCTTAGCGAAAGGCTTCTTGAAGGAAAGATGTAACTCTGTGAGGTGAATTAACAGTACACAGAGCAGTTTCTCATAAAGCTTCTTTCCAGTTTTGAGCGGAAGATATTTCCTTTTCACCGTAGCCCTCAATGGGCTTCCAAATATCACTTTGCCAATTCCAGAAGAACAGCCTTAGCGAAAGTCTTCTTGAAGGAAAGATGTAACTCTGTGAGGTGAATTAACAGTACACAGAGCAGTTTCTCAGAAAGCTTCTTTCCAGTTTTGATGGAAGATATTTCCTTTTCACCGTAGCCCTCTATGGGCTTCAAATATCCTTTGCCAATTCCAGAAGAACAGCCTTAGCGAAGGCTTCTTGAAGGAAAGATGTAACTCTGTGAGTTGAATTAACAGAAAACAGAAGGGTTTCTCAGAAAGCTTCTTTCCAGTTTTGAACGGAAGATATTTCCTTTTCACCATAGCCTCTATGGGCTTCCAAATATCCTTTGCTAATTCCACAAGAACAGCCTTAGCGAAAGGCTTCTTGAAGGGAAAGATGTAACCTGTGAGATGAATTAACAGAACACTGAGCATTTTCTCAGAAAGCTTCTTCCAGTTTTGAACGGAAGATATTTCCTTTTCACCATAGCCTCTATGGGCTTCCAATTATCACTCTGCCAATTCCACAAGAACAGCCTTAGCGAAAGGCTTCTTGAAGGGAAAGATGTAACTCTGTGAGATGAATTAACGGAACACAGAGCAGTTTCTCATAAAGCTTCTTTCCAGTTTTGAGCGGAAGATATTTCCTTTTCACCGTAGCCCTCAATGGGCTTCCAAATATCACTTTGCCAATTCCAGAAGAACAGCCTTAGCGAAAGGCTTCTTGAAGGGAAAGATGTAACTCTGTGAGTTGAATTAACAGAAAACAGAAGGGTTTCTCAGAAAGCTTCTTTCCAGTTTTTAACGGAGGATATTTCCTTTTTCACCTTAGCCCTCTATGGGCTTCCAAATATCCCTTTGCCAATTCCACAAGAACAGCCTTAGCGAAAGGCTTCTTGAAGGGAAAGATGTAACTGTGAGATGAATTAACAGAACACTGAGCATTTTCTCAGAAAGCTTCCTTCCAGTTTTGAACGGAAGATATTTCCTTTTTCACCATAGCCCTCTATGGGCTTCCAATTATCACTCTGCCAATTCCACAAGAACAGCCTTAGCGAAAGGCTTCTTGAAGGGAAAGATGTAACTCTGTGAGATGAATTAACAGAACACAGAGCAGTTTCTCAGAAAGTTTCTTTCCAGTTTTGAACGGAAGATATTTCCTTTTTCACCATAGCCCTCTATGGGCTTCCAAATATCCCTTTGCCAATTCCACAAGAACAGCCTTAGCGAAAGGCTTCTTGAAGGGAAAGATGTAACTCTGTGAGATGAATTAACAGAACACAGAGCAGTTTCTCAAGAAAGCTTCTTTCCGGTTTTGAGCGGAAGATATTTCCTTTTCACCATAGCCCTCTATGGACTTCCAAATATCCTTGCCAATTCCACAAGAACAGCCTTAGCGAAAGGCTTCTTGAAGGAAAGATGTAACTCTGTGAGATGAATTAACAGAACACAGAGCAGTTTCTCAAGCTTCTTTCCAGTTTTGAGCGGAAGATATTTCCTTTTCACCATAGCCCCTATGGGCTTCCAAATATCACTTTGCCAATTCCACAAGAACAGCCTTAGCGAAGGCTTCTTGAAGGGAAAGATGTAACTCTGTGAGATGAATTAACAGAACACAGAGCAGTTTCTCAGAAAGCTTCTTTCCAGTTTTGAACGGAAGATATTTCCTTTTCACCATAGCCCTCTATGGGCTTCCAAATATCCTTTGCCAATTCCACAAGAACAGCCTTAGCGAAAGGCTTCTTGAAGGAAAGATGTAACTCTGTGAGATGAATTAACAGAACACAGAGCAGTTTCTCAGAAAGCTTCTTTCCAGTTTTGAACGGAAGATATTTCCTTTTCACCATAGCCCTCTATGGGCTTTAAATATCACTTGCCAATTCCACAAGAACAGCCTTAGCGAAAGGCTTCTTGAAGGGAAAGATGTAACTCTGTGAGATGAATTAACAGAACACAGAGCAGTTTCTCAGAAAGCTTCTTTTCATTTTTGAACGGAAGATATTTCCTTTTTCACCATAGCCCTCTATGGGCTTCCAAATATCGCTTTGCCAATTCCACAAGAGCAGCCTTAGCGAAAGGCTTCTTGAAGGCAAAGATGTAACTCTCTGAGATGAATTAACAGAACACAGAGCAGTTTCTCACAAAGCTTCTTTCCGGTTTTGAACGGAAGATATTTCCTTTTTTACCATAGCCCTCTATGGGCTTCCAAATATCGCTTTGCCAACTCAACAAGAACAGCCTTAGCGAAACGCTTCTTGAAGGGAAAGATGTAACTCTGTGAGATGAATTAACAGAACACAGAGCAGTTTCTCATAAAGCTTCTTTCCAGTTTTGAACGGAAGATATTTCCTTTTTCACCATAGCCTTCTATGGGCTTCCAAATATCCCTTTTCCAATTCCACAAGAACAGCCTTAGCGAAAGGCTTCTTGAAGGGAATGATGTAACTCTGTGAGATGAGTTAACAGAACACAGAGCAGTTTCTCAGAAAGCTTCTTTCCAGTTTTGAGCGGAAGATATTTCCTTTTCACCATAGCCCTCTATGGGCTTCCAAATATCCTTTGCCAATTCCACAAGAACAGCCTTAGCGAAGGCTTCTTGAAGGAAAGATGTAACTCTGTGAGATGAACTAACAGAACACAGAGCAGTTTCTCAGAAAGATTCTTTCCAGTTTTGAACGGAAGGTATATCCTTTTTCACCATAGCCCTCTATGGACTTCCAAATATCCCTTTGCCAATTCCACAAGAACAGCCTTAGCGAAAGGCTTCTTGAAGGGAAAGATGTAACTCTGTGAGATGAATTAGCAGAACACAGAGCAGTTTCTCAGAAAGCTTCTTTCCGGTTTTGAACGGAAGATATTTCCTTTTCCCCCGTAGCCCTCTATGGACTTCCAAATATCACTTTGCCAATTCCACAAGAACAGCCTTAGCGAAAGGCTTCTTGAAGGGAAAGATGTAACTCTGTGAGATGAATTAACAGAACACAGAGCCGTTTCTCAGAAAACTTCTTTCCAGTTTTGAACAAAAGATATTTCCTTTTTCACCATAGCCCTCTATGGGCTTTCAATATCACTCTGCCAATTCCAAAAGAACAGCCTTAGCGAAAGGCTTGAAGGAAAGATGTAACTCTGTGAGATGAATTAACAGAACACAGAGCAGTTTCTCAAGCTTCTTTCCAGTTTTGAGCGGAAGATATTTCCTTTTCACCATAGCCCTCTATGGGCTTCCAAATATCCTTTGCCAATTCCACAAGAGCAGCCTTAGCGAAAGGCTTGAAGGAAAGATGTAACTCTGTGAGATGAATTAACAGAACACAGAGCAGTTTCTCAAGCTTCTTTCCAGTTTTGAGCGGAAGATATTTCCTTTTCACCATAGCCCTCTATGGGCTTCCAAATATCCTTTGCCAATTCCAAAAGAACAGCCTTAGCGAAAGGCTTCTTGAAGGAAAGATGTAACTCTGTGAGATGAATTAACAGAACACAGAGCAGTTTCTCAGAAAGCTTCTTTCCAGTTTTGATGGAAGATATTTCCTTTTTCACCGTAGCCCTCTATGGGCTTCCAAATATCCTTTGCCAATTCCAAAAGAACAGCCTTAGCGAAAGGCTTCTTGAAGGAAAGATGTAACTCTGTGAGTTGAATTAACAGAACACAGAGCAGTTTCTCAGAAAGCTTCTTTCCAGTTTTGAGCGGAAGATATTTCCTTTTTCACCTTAGCCCTCTATGGGCTTCAAATATCCTTTGCCAATTCCACAAGAACAGCCTTAGCGAAGGCTTCTTGAAGGGAAAGATGTAACTCTGTGAGATGAATTAACAGAACACAGAGCAGTTTCTCAGAAAGCTTCTTTCCAGTTTTGAGCGGAAGATATTTCCTTTTTCACCATAGCCCTCTATGGGCTTCCAAATATCCTCTGCCAATTCCACAAGAACAGCCTTAGCGAAGGCTTCTTGAAGGGAAAGATGTAACTCTGTGAGATGAATTAACAGAACACAGAGCAGTTTCTCAGAAAGCTTCTTTCCAGTTTTGAGCGGAAGATATTTCCTTTTTCACCATAGCCCTCTATGGGCTTCCAAATATCACTCTGCCAATTCCACAAGAACAGCCTTAGCGAAGGCTTCTTGAAGGAAAGATGTAACTCTGTGAGATGAATTAACAGAACACAGAGCAGTTTCTCAGAAAGTTTCTTTCCAGTTTTGAACGGAAGATATTTCCTTTTTCACCATAGCCCTCTATGGGCTTCCAAATATCCCTTTGCCAATTCCACAAGAACAGCCTTAGCGAAAGGCTTCTTGAAGGGAAAGATGTAACTCTGTGAGATGAATTAACAGAACACAGAGCAGTTTCTCAGAAAGCTTCTTTCCAGTTTTGAGCGGAAGATATTTCCTTTTTCACCATAGCCCTCTATGGACTTCCAAATATCCTTGCCAATTCCACAAGAACAGCCTTAGCGAAAGGCTTCTTGAAGGGAAAGATGTAACTCTGTGAGATGAATTAACAGAACACAGAGCAGTTTCTCAAGCTTCTTTCCAGTTTTGAGCGGAAGATATTTCCTTTTTCACCATAGCCCTCTATGGGCTTCCAAATATCACTTTGCCAATTCCACAAGAACAGACTTAGCGAAAGGCTTCTTGAAGGGAAAGATGTAACTCTGTGAGATGAATTAACAGAACACAGAGCAGTTTCTCAGAAAGCTTCTTTCCAGTTTTGAACGGAAGATATTTCCTTTTTCACCATAGCCCTCTATGGGCTTCCAAATATCCCTTTGCCAATTCCACAAGAACAGCCTTAGCGAAAGGCTTCTTGAAGGGAAGGATGTAACTCTGTGAGATGAATTAACAGAACACAGAGCCGTTTCTCAGAAAGCTTCTTTCCAGTTTTGAATGGAAGATATTTCCTTTTTCACCATAGCCCTCTATGGGCTTTAAATATCACTCTGCCAATTCCACAAGAACAGCCTTAGCGAAAGGCTTCTTGAAGGGAAAGATGCAACTCTGTGAGAAGAATTAACAGAACACAGAGCATTTTCTCAGAAAGGTTCTTTCCAGTTTTGAACGGAAGATATTTCCTTTTTCACCATAGCCCTCTATGGGCTTCCAAATATCACTCTGCCAATTCCACAAGAACAGCCTTAGCGAAAGGCTTCTTGAAGGGAAAGATGTAACTCTGTGAGATGAATTAACAGAACACAGAGCAGTTTCTCAGAAAGTTTCTTTCCAGTTTTGAACTGAAGATATTTCCTTTTTAACCATAGCCCTCTATGGGCTTCCAAATATCCCTTTGCCAATTCCACAAGAACAGCCTTAGCGAAAGGCTTCTTGAAGGGAAAGATGCAACTCTGTGAGATGAATTAACAGAACACAGAGCAGTTTCTCAGAAAGCTTCTTTCCAGTTTTGAACTGAAGATATTTCCTTTTTCACCATAGCCCTCTATGGGCTTCCAAATATCGCTTTGCCAATTCCACAAGAACAGCCTTAGCGAAAGGCTTCTTGAAGGGAAAGATGTAACTCTGTGAGATGAATTAACAGAACACAGAGCAGTTTCTCATACAGCTTCTTTCAAGTTTTGAACGGAAGATATTTCCTTTTTCACCATAGCCCTCTATGGGCTTCCAAATATCCCTTTGCCAATTCCACAAGAACAGCCTTAGCGAAAGGCTTCTTGAAGGGAAAGATGTAACTCTGTGAGATGAATTAACAGAACACAGAGCAGTTTCTCAGAAAGCTTCTTTCCAGTTTTGAACGGAAGATATTTCCTTTTTCACCATAGCCCTCTATGGGCTTCCAAATATCACTTTGCCAATTCCACAAGAACAGCCTTAGAGAAAGGCTTCTTGAAGGGAAAGATGTAACTCTCTGAGATGAATTAACAGAACACAGAGCCGTTTCTCAGAAAGCTTCTTTCAAGTTTTGAATGGAAGATATTTCCTTTTTCACCATAGCCCTCTATGGGCGTCAAATATCACTCTGCCAATTCCACAAGAACAGCCTTAGCGAAAGGCTTCTTGAAGGGAAAGATGTAACTCTGTGAGATGAATTAACAGAACACAGAGCAGTTTCTCAGAAAGCTTCTTTCCAGTTTTGAGCGGAAGATATTTCCTTTTTCACCATAGCCCTCTATGGGCTTCCAAATATCGCTTTGCCAATTCCACAAGAGCAGCCTTAGCGAAGGCTTCTTGAAGGAAAGATGTAACTCTGTGAGATGAATTAACAGAACACAGAGCAGTTTCTCAGAAAGCTTCTTTCCAGTTTTGAACGGAAGATATTTCCTTTTTCACCATAGCCCTCTATGGGCTTCCAAATATCGCTTTGCCAATTCCACAAGAGCAGCCTTAGCGAAAGGCTTCTTGAAGGGAAAGATGTAACTCTGTGAGATGAATTAACGGAACACAGAGCAGTTTCTCATAAAGCTTCTTTCCAGTTTTGAACGGAAGATATTTCCTTTTTCACCGTAGCCCTCAATGGGCTTCCAAATATCACTTTGCCAATTCCAGAAGAACAGCCTTAGCGAAAGTCTTCTTGAAGGGAAAGATGTAACTCTGTGACATGAATTAACAGAACACAGAGCAGTTTCTCAGAAAGCTTCTTTCCGGATTGAATGGAAGATATTTCCTTTTTCACCATAGCCCTCTATGGGCTTCCAAATATCACTCTGCCAATTCCACAAGAACAGCCTTAGCGAAAGGCTTCTTGAAGGGAAAGATGTAACTCTGTGAGATGAATTAACAGAACACAGAGCAGTTTCTCAGAAAGCTTCTTTCCAGTTTTGAACGGAAGATATTTCCTTTTTCACCATAGCCCTCTATGGGCTTCCAAATATCCCTTTGCCAATTCCACAAGAACAGCCTTAGCGAAAGGCTTCTTGAAGGGAAAGATGTAACTCTGTGAGATGAATTAACAGAACACAGAGCAGTTTCTCAGAAAGGTTCTTTCCAGTTTTGAACGGAAGATATTTCCTTTTTCACCATAGCCCTCTATGGGCTTCCAAATATCCTTTGCCAATTCCACAAGAACAGCCTTAGCGAAAGGCTTCTTGAAGGGAAAGATGTAACTCTGAGATGAATTAACAGAACACAGAGCAGTTTCTCAGAAAGTTTCTTTCCAGTTTTGAACGGAAGATATTTCCTTTTTCACCATAGCCCTCTATGGGCTTCCAAATATCCTTTGCCAATTCCACAAGAACAGCCTTAGCGAAAGGCTTCTTGAAGGAAAGATGTAACTCTGTGAGATGAATTAACAGAACACAGAGCAGTTTCTCAGAAAGCTTCTTTCCAGTTTTGAACTGAAGATATTTCCTTTTTCACCATAGCCCTCTATGGGCTTCCAAATATCGCTTTGCCAATTCCACAAGAACAGCCTTAGCGAAAGGCTTCTTGAAGGGAAAGATGTAACTCTGTGAGATGAATTAACAGAACACAGAGCAGTTTCTCAGAAAGTTTCTTTCCAGTTTTGAACGGAAGATATTTCCTTTTTCACCATAGCCCTCTATGGGCTTCCAAATATCCTTTGCCAATTCCACAAGAACAGCCTTAGCGAAAGGCTTCTTGAAGGAAAGATGTAACTCTGTGAGATGAATTAACAGAACACAGAGCAGTTTCTCAGAAAGCTTCTTTCCAGTTTTGAACTGAAGATATTTCCTTTTCACCATAGCCCTCTATGGGCTTCCAAATATCGCTTTGCCAATTCCACAAGAACAGCCTTAGCGAAAGGCTTCTTGAAGGGAAAGATGTAACTCTGTGAGATGAATTAACAGAACACAGAGCAGTTTCTCATAAAGCTTCTTTCCAGTTTTGAACGGAAGATATTTCCTTTTTCACCATAGCCCTCTATGGGCTTCCAAATATCCCTTTGCCAATTCCACAAGAACAGCCTTAGCGAAAGGCTTCTTGAAGGGAAAGATGTAACTCTGTGAGATGAATTAACAGAACACAGAGCAGTTTCTCAGAAAGCTTCTTTCCAGTTTTGAATGGAAGATATTTCCTTTTTCACCATAGCCCTCTATGGGCTTCAAATATCACTCTGCCAATTCCACAAGAACAGCCTTAGCGAAAGGCTTCTTGAAGGGAAAGATGTAACTCTGTGAGATGAATTAACAGAACACAGAGCAGTTTCTCAGAAAGCTTCTTTCCAGTTTTGAGCGGAAGATATTTCCTTTTCACCATAGCCCTCTATGGGCTTCCAAATATCGCTTTGCCAATTCCACAAGAACAGCCTTAGCGAAAGGCTTCTTGAAGGGAAAGATGTAACTCTGTGAGATGAATTAACAGAACACAGAGCAGTTTCTCAGAAAGCTTCTTTCCAGTTTTGAACGGAAGATATTTCCTTTTTCACCATAGCCCTCTATGGGCTTCCAAATATCCTTTGCCAATTCCACAAGAACAGCCTTAGCGAAAGGCTTCTTGAAGGAAAGATGTAACTCTGTGAGATGAATTAACAGAACACAGAGCAGTTTCTCAGAAAGCTTCTTTCCAGTTTTGAACTGAAGATATTTCCTTTTTCACCATAGCCCTCTATGGACTTCCAAATATCCTTTGCCAATTCCACAAGAACAGCCTTAGCGAAAGGCTTCTTGAAGGAAAGATGTAACTCTGTGAGATGAATTAACAGAACACAGAGCAGTTTCTCAGAAAGCTTCTTTCCAGTTTTGAGCGGAAGATATTTCCTTTTTCACCATAGCCCTCTATGGACTTCCAAATATCCTTGCCAATTCCACAAGAACAGCCTTAGCGAAAGGCTTCTTGAAGGGAAAGATGTAACTCTGTGAGATGAATTAACAGAACACAGAGCAGTTTCTCACAAAGCTTCTTTCCAGTTTTGAACGGAAGATATTTCCTTTTTCACCATAGCCTCTATGGGCTTCCAAATATCACTTTGCCAATTCCACAAGAACAGCCTTAGCGAAAGGCTTCTTGAAGGAAAGATGTAACTCTGTGAGATGAATTAACAGAACACAGAGCAGTTTCTCAGAAAGCTTCTTTCCAGTTTTGAACGGAAGATATTTCCTTTTTCACCATAGCCCTCTATGGACTTCCAAATATCACTCTGTGAGATGAATTAACAGAACACAGAGCAGTTTCTCAAGCTTCTTTCCGGTTTTGAACGGAAGATATTTCCTTTTCCCGTAGCCCTCTATGGGCTTCCAAATATCCTTTGCCAATTCCACAAGAACAGCCTTAGCGAAAGTCTTCTTGAAGGAAAGATGTAACTCTGTGAGATGAATTAACAGAACACAGAGCAGTTTCTCAGAAAGCTTCTTTCCAGTTTTGAACGGAAGATATTTCCTTTTTCACCGTAGCCCTCTATGGGCTTCCAAATATCACTCTGCCAATTCCACAAGAACAGCCTTAGCGAAGGCTTCTTGAAGGAAAGATGTAACTCTGTGAGATGAATTAACAGAACACAGAGCAGTTTCTCAAGCTTCTTTCCAGTTTTGAACGGAAGATATTTCCTTTTTCACCAGCCCTCTATGGGCTTCCAAATATCCTTTGCCAATTCCACAAGAACAGCCTTAGCGAAAGGCTTCTTGAAGGAAAGATGTAACTCTGTGAGATGAATTAACAGAACACAGAGCAGTTTCTCAAGCTTCTTTCCAGTTTTGAGCGGAAGATATTTCCTTTTTCCCGTAGCCCTCTATGGGCTTCCAAATATCCTTTGCCAATTCCACAGGAACAGACTTAGCGAAAGGCTTCTTGAAGAGAAAGATGTAACTCTGTGAGATGAATTAACAGAACACAGAGCAGTTTCTCAGAAAGCTTCTGTCCAGTTTTGAACGGAAGATATATCCTTTTTCACCATAGCCCTCTATGGACTTCCAAATATCCCCTTGCCAATTCCACAAGAACAGCCTTAGCGAAAGGCTTCTTGAAGAGAAAGATGTAACTCTGTGAGATGAATTAGCAGAACACAGAGCAGTTTCTCAGAAAGCTTCTTTCCAGTTTTGAACGGAAGATATTTCCTTTTTCCCCGTAGCCCTCTATGGGCTTCCAAATATCACTTTGCCAATTCCACAAGAACAGCCTTAGCGAAAGGCTTCTTGAAGGGAAGGATGTAACTCCGTGAGACGAATTAACAGAACACAGAGCCGTTTCTCAGAAAGCTTCTTTACAGTTTTGAACAAAAGATATTTCCTTTTTCACCATAGCCCTCTATGGGCTTCCAAATATCACTCTGCCAATTCCACAAGAACAGCCTTAGCGAAAGGCTTTGAAGGAATGATGTAACTCCGTGAGATGAATTAGCGGAACACAGAGCAGTTTCTCAGAAAGCTTCTTTCCAGTTTTGAACGGAAGATATTTCCTTTGTCACCGTAGCCCTCAATGGGCTTCCAAATATCACTTTGCCAATTCCAGAAGAACAGCCTTAGCGAAAGTCTTCTTGAAGGGAAAGATGTAACTCTGTGAGATGAATTAACAGTACACAGAGCAGTTTCTCAGAAAGCTTCTTTCCGGATTTGATGGAAGATATTTCCTTTTTCACCATAGCCCTCTAAGGGCTTCCAAATATCCCTTTGCCAATTCCACAAGAACAGCCTTAGCGAAAGGCTTCTTGAAGGGAAAGATGTAACTCTGTGAGTTGAATTAACAGAAAACAGAAGGGTTTCTCAGAAAGCTTCTTTCCAGTTTCTAACGGAGGATATTTCCTTTTTCACCTTAGCCCTCTATGGGCTTCCAAATATCCCTTTGCCAATTCCACAAGAACAGCCTTAGCGAAAGGCTTCTTGAAGGGAAAGATGTAACTCTGTGAGATGAATTAACAGAACACTGAGCATTTTCTCAGAAAGCTTCCTTTCACTTCTGAACGGAAGATATTTCCTTTTTCACCATAGCCCTCTATGGGCTTCCAATTATCACTCTGCCAATTCCACAAGAACAGCCTTAGCGAAAGGCTTCTTGAAGGGAAAGATGTAACTCTGTGAGATGAATTAACAGAACACAGAGCAGTTTCTCAAGCTTCTTTCCAGTTTTGAGCGGAAGATATTTCCTTTTCACCATAGCCTCTATGGGCTTCCAAATATCCCTTTGCCAATTCCACAAGAACAGCCTTAGCGAAAGGCTTCTTGAAGGGAAAGATGTAACTGTGTGAGATGAATTAACAGAACACAGAGCAGTTTCTCAGAAAGCTTCTTTCCGGTTTTGAACGGAAGATATTTCCTTTTTCACCATAGCCCTCTATGGGCTTCCAAATATCGCTTTGCCAACTCCACAAGAACAGCCTTAGCGAAAGGCTTCTTGAAGGGAAAGATGTAACTCTGTGAGATGAATTAGCAGAACACAGAGCAGTTTCTCATAAAACTTCTTTCCAGTTTTCATCGGAAGATATTTCCTTTTTCAAAATAGGCCTCTATGGGGTTCCAAATATCCCTTTGCCAATTCCACAAGAACAGCCTTAGCGAAAGGCTTCTTGAAGGGAAAGATGTAACTCTGTGAGATGAATTAACAGAACACAGAGCAGTTTCTCAGAAAGCTTCTTTCCAGTTTTGAAAGGAAGATATTTCCTTTTTCAACATAGCCCTCTATGGACTTCCAAATATCCCCTTGCCAATTCCACAAGAACAGCCATAGCGAAAGGCTTCTTGAAGGCAAAGATGTAACTCTGTGAGATGAATTAACAGAACACAGAGCAGTTTCTCACAAAGCTTCTTTCCGGTTTTGAACGGAAGATATTTCCTTTTTTACCATAGCCCTCTATGGGCTTCCAAATATCGCTTTGCCAACTCAACAAGAACAGCCTTAGCGAAACGCTTCTTGAAGGGAAAGATGTAACTCTGTGAGATGAATTAACAGAACACAGAGCAGTTTCTCATAAAGCTTCTTTCCAGTTTTGAACGGAAGATATTTCCTTTTTCACCATAGCCTTCTATGGGCTTCCAAATATCCCTTTTCCAATTCCACAAGAACAGCCTTAGCGAAAGGCTTCTTGAAGGGAATGATGTAACTCTGTGAGATGAGTTAACAGAACACAGAGCAGTTTCTCAGAAAGCTTCTTTCCAGTTTTGAACGGAAGATATTTCCTTTTTCACCATAGCCCTCTATGGGCTTCCAAATATCCCTTTGCCAATTCCACAAGAACAGCCTTAGCGAAAGGCTTCTTGAAGGGAAAGATGTAACTCTATGAGATGAACTAACAGAACACAGAGCAGTTTCTCAGAAAGATTCTTTCCAGTTTTGAACGGAAGGTATATCCTTTTTCACCATAGCCCTCTATGGACTTCCAAATATCCCTTTGCCAATTCCACAAGAACAGCCTTAGCGAAAGGCTTCTTGAAGGGAAAGATGTAACTCTGTGAGATGAATTAACAGAACACAGAGCAGTTTCTCAGAAAGCTTCTTTCCAGTTTTGAGCGGAAGATATTTCCTTTTCACCTAGCCCTCTATGGGCTTCCAAATATCACTTTGCCAATTCCTCAGGAACAGACTTAGCGAAAGGCTTCTTGAAGGAAAGATGTAACTCTGTGAGATGAATTAACAGAACACAGAGCAGTTTCTCAGAAAGCTTCTTTCCAGTTTTGAACGGAAGATATTTCCTTTTCACCATAGCCCTCTATGGGCTTCCAAATATCCTTTGCCAATTCCACAAGAACAGCCTTAGCGAAAGGCTTCTTGAAGGGAATGATGTAACTCTGTGAGATGAATTAACAGAACACAGAGCCGTTTCTCAAAAACTTCTTTCCAGTTTTGAACGGAAGATATTTCCTTTTTCCCGTAGCCCTCTATGGGCTTCCAAATATCACTTTGCCAATTCCACAGGAACAGCCTTAGCGAAAGGCTTCTTGAAGGAAAGATGTAACTCTGTGAGATGAATTAACAGAACACAGAGCAGTTTCTCAGAAAGCTTCTTTCCAGTTTTGAATGGAAGATATTTCCTTTTCACCATAGCCCTCTATGGGCTTCCAAATATCCTCTGCCAATTCCACAAGAACAGCCTTAGCGAAAGGCTTCTTGAAGGGAAAGATGTAACTCTGTGAGATGAATTAACAGAACACAGAGCAGTTTCTCAGAAAGTTTCTTTCCAGTTTTGAATGGAAGATATTTCCTTTTCACCATAGCCCTCTATGGGCTTCCAAATATCCTTTGCCAATTCCACAAGAACAGCCTTAGCGAAGGCTTCTTGAAGGGAAAGATGTAACTCTGTGAGATGAATTAACAGAACACAGAGCAGTTTCTCAGAAAGTTTCTTTCCAGTTTTGAACTGAAGATATTTCCTTTTCACCATAGCCCTCTATGGGCTTCCAAATATCCTTTGCCAATTCCACAAGAACAGCCTTAGCGAAAGGCTTCTTGAAGGAAAGATGTAACTCTGTGAGATGAATTAACAGAACACAGAGCAGTTTCTCAGAAAGTTTCTTTCCAGTTTTGAACTGAAGATATTTCCTTTTCACCACCAGCCCTCTATGGGCTTCCAAATATCCTTTGCCAATTCCACAAGAACAGCCTTAGCGAAGGCTTCTTGAAGGGAAAGATGTAACTCTGTGAGATGAATTAACAGAACACAGAGCAGTTTCTCAGAAAGCTTCTTTCCAGTTTTGAACGGAAGATATTTCCTTTTCACCTTAGCCCTCTATGGGCTTCCAAATATCCTTTGCCAATTCCACAAGAACAGCCTTAGCGAAAGCTTCTTGAAGGAAAAATGTAACTCTGTGAGATGAATTAACAGAACACAGAGCAGTTTCTCAGAAAGCTTCTTTCAGTTTTGAGCGGAAGATATTTCCTTTTCACCATAGCCCTCTATGGGCTTCCAAATATCACTTTGCCAATTCCACAAGAACAGTCTTAGCGAAGGCTTCTTGAAGGAAAGATGTAACTCTGTGAGATGAATTAACAGAACACAGAGCAGTTTCTCAAGCTTCTTTCCAGTTTTGAACGGAAGATATTTCCTTTTTCACCATAGCCCTCTATGGGCTTCCAAATATCCTTTGCCAATTCCACAAGAACAGCCTTAGCGAAAGGCTTCTTGAAGGGAAAGATGTAACTCTGTGAGAAGAATTAACAGAACAAAGAGCATTTTCTCAGAAAGCTTCTTTCCAGTTTTGAACGGAAGATATTTCCTTTTCACCATAGCCCTCTATGGGCTTCCAAATATCCTCTGCCAATTCCACAAGAACAGCCTTAGCGAAGGCTTCTTGAAGGAAAGATGTAACTCTGTGAGATGAATTAACAGAACACAGAGCAGTTTCTCAAGCTACTTTCCAGTTTTGAACGGAAGATATTTCCTTTTTCACCATAGCCCTCTATGGACTTCCAAATATCCTTTGCCAATTCCACAAGAACAGCCTTAGCGAAAGGCTTCTTGAAGGAAAGATGTAACTCTGTGAGATGAATTAACAGAACACAGAGCAGTTTCTCAAAGCTTCTTTCCAGTTTTGAACGGAAGATATTTCCTTTTTAACCATAGCCCTCTATGGGCTTCCAAATATCCTTTGCCAATTCCACAAGAACATTCTTAGCGAAAGGCTTCTTGAAGGGAAAGATGTAACTCTGTGAGATGAATTAACAGAACACAGAGCAGTTTCTCAGAAAGCTTCTTTCCAGTTTTGAGCGGAAGATATTTCCTTTTCACCATAGCCCTCTATGGGCTTCCAAATATCCTTTGCCAATTCCACAAGAACAGCCTTAGCGAAAGGCTTCTTGAAGGAAAGATGTAACTCTGTGGGTTGAATTAACAGAACACAGAGCAGTTTCTCAGAAAGCTTCTTTCCAGTTTTGAGCGGAAGATATTTCCTTTTCACCATAGCCCTCTATGGGCTTCCAAATATCCTTGCCAATTCCACAAGAACAGCCTTAGCGAAGGCTTCTTGAAGGAAGATGTAACTCTGTGAGATGAATTAACAGAACACAGAGCAGTTTCTCAGAAAGCTTCTTTCCAGTTTTGAGCGGAAGATATTTCCTTTTCACCATAGCCCTCTATGGGCTTCCAAATATCCTTTGCCAATTCCACAAGAACAGCCTTAGCGAAAGGCTTCTTGAAGGGAAAGATGTAACTCTGTGAGATGAATTAACAGAACACAGAGCAGTTTCTCAAGCTTCTTTCCAGTTTTGAGCGGAAGATATTTCCTTTTCACCATAGCCCTCTATGGGCTTCCAAATATCCTTTGCCAATTCCACAAGAACAGTTTTAGCGAAAGGCTTCTTGAAGGAAAGATGTAACTCTGTGAGATGAATTAACAGAACACAGAGCAGTTTCTCAGAAAGCTTCTTTAAAGTTTTAAACGGAAGATATTTCCTTTTCACCATAGCCCTCTATGGGCTTCCAAATATCCTTGCCAATTCCACAAGAACAGCCTTAGCGAAAGGCTTCTTGAAGGGAAAGATGTAACTCTGTGAGATGAATTAACAGAACACAGAGCAGTTTCTCATAAAGCTTCTTTCCAGTTTTGAAGGAAGATATTTCCTTTTCACCATAGCCCTCTATGGGCTTCCAAATATCCTTTGCCAATTCCACAAGAACAGCCTTAGCGAAAGGCTTCTTGAAGGAAAGATGTAACTCTGTGAGATGAATTAACAGAACAAAGAGCAGTTTCTCAAGCTACTTTCCAGTTTTGAGCGGAAGATATTTCCTTTTCCCATAGCCCTCTATGGGCTTCCAAATATCCTTTGCCAATTCCACAAGAACAGCCTTAGCGAAGGCTTCTTGAAGGAAAGATGTAACTCTGTGAGATGAATTAACAGAACACAGAGCAGTTTCTCAAGCTTCTTTCCAGTTTTGAGCGGAAGATATTTCCTTTTCACCGTAGCCCTCTATGGGCTTCCAAATATCCTCTGCCAATTCCACAGGAACAGCCTTAGCGAAAGGCTTCTTGAAGGAAAGATGTAAGTCTGTGAGATGAATTAACAGAACACAGAGCAGTTTCTCAGAAAGCTTCTTTCCAGTTTTGAACGGAAGATATTTCCTTTTCACCATAATTCTCTATGGCTTCCAAATATCCTTTGCCAATTCCACAAGAACAGCCTTAGCGAAAGGCTTCTTGAAGGGAAAGATGTAACTCTGTGAGATGAATTAACAGAACACAGAGCAGTTTCTCAGAAAGCTTCTTTCCAGTTTTGAACGGAAGATATTTCCTTTTTCACCATAGCCCTCTATGGGCTTCCAAATATCCCTTTGCCAATTCCACAAGAACAGCCTTAGCGAAAGGCTTCTTGAAGGGAAAGATATAACTCTGTGAGGTGAATTAACAGAACACAGAGCATTTTCTCAGAAAGCTTCTTTCAGGTTTTGAACGGAAGATATTTCCTTTTTCACCATAGCCCTCTATGGGCTTCCAAATATCCCTTTGCCAATTCCACAAGAACAGCCTTAGCGAAAGGCATCTTGAAGGGAAAGATGTAACTCTGTGAGATGAATTAACAGAACACAGAGCAGTTTCTCACAAAGCTTCTTTCCAGTTTTGAACGGAAGATACTTCCTTTTTCACCATAGCCCTCTATGGGCTTCCAAATATCACTTTGCCAATTCCACAAGAACAGCCTTAGCGAAAGGCTTCTTGAAGGGAAAGATGTAACTCTGTGAGATGAATTAACAGAACACAGAGCAATTTCTCAGAAAGCTTCTTTCCAGTTTTGAACAGAAGATATTTCCTTTTTCCCCGTAGCCCTCTATGGGCTTCGAAATATCGCTTTGCGAATTCCAAAAGAACAGCCTTAGCGAAAGGCTTCTTGAAGGGAAAGATGTAAGTCTGTGAGGTGAATTAACAGAACACAGAGCAGTTTCTCAGAAAGCTTCTTTCCAGTTTTGAACGGAAGATATTTCCTTTTTCACCTTAGCCCTCTATGGGCTTCCAAATATCCCTTTGCCAATTCCACAAGAACAGCCTTACCGAAAGGCTTCTTGAAAGGAAAGATGTAACTCTGTGAGATGAATTAACAGAACAAAGAGCAGTTTCTCAGAAAGCTACTTCCCAGTTTTGAATGGAAGGTATTTCCTTTTTCCCCGTAGCCCTCTATGTGCTTCCAAATATCACTTTGCCAATTCCACAAGAACAGACTTAGCGAAAGGCTTCTTGAAGGGAAAGATGTAACTCTGTGAGATGAATTAACAGAACACAGAGCAGTTTCTCAGAAAGCTTCTTTCCAGTTTTGAACGGAAGATATTTACTTTTTCCCCGTAGCCCTCTATGGGCTTCCAAATATCACTCTGCCAATTCCACAGTAACAGCCTTAGCGAAAGGCTTCTTGAAGGGAAAGATGTAACTCTGTGAGATGAATTAACAGAACACAGAGCAGTTTCTCAAGCTTCTTTCCAGTTTTGAGCGGAAGATATTTCCTTTTCACCATAGCCCTCTATGGGCCTCCAAATATCCTTTGCCAATTCCAGAAGAACAGCCTTAGCGAAAGGCTTCTTGAAGGAAAGATGTAACTCTGTGAGATGAATTAACAGAACACAGAGCAGTTTCTCAAGCTTCTTTCCAGTTTTGAACGGAAGATATTTCCTTTTCACCATAGCCCTCTATGGGCTTCCAAATATCCTTGCCAATTCCACAAGAACAGCCTTAGCGAAAGGCTTCTTGAAGGGAAAGATGTAACTCTGTGAGATGAATTAACAGAACACAGAGCAGTTTCTCAAGCTTCTTTCCAGTTTTGAGCGGAAGATATTTTTTTCACCATAGCCCTCTATGGGCTTCCAAATATCCCTTTTCCAATTCCACAAGAACAGCCTTAGCGAAAGGCTTCTTGAAGGAAAGATGTAACTCTGTGAGATGAATTAACAGAACACAGAGCAGTTTCTCAGAAAGCTTCTTTCCAGTTTTGAGCGGAAGATATTTCCTTTTTCACCATAACCCTCTATGGGCTTCCAAATATCCTTTGCCAATTCCACAAGAACAGCCTTAGCGAAGGCTTCTTGAAGGAAAGATGTAACTCTGTGAGATGAATTAACAGAACACAGAGCAGTTTCTCAAGCTTCTTTCCGGTTTTGAGCGGAAGATATTTCCTTTTCACCGTAGCCCTCTATGGGCTTCCAAATATCCTTTGCCAATTCCACAAGAACAGCCTTAGCGAAAGGCTTCTTGAAGGAAAGATGTAACTCTGTGAGATGAATTAACAGAACACAGAGCAGTTTCTCAGAAAGCTTCTTTCCGGTTTTGAACGGAAGATATTTCCTTTTTCACCATAGCCCTCTATGGGCTTCCAAATATCGTTTTGCCAACTCCACAAGAACAGCCTTAGCGAAAGGCTTCTTGAAGGGAAAGATGTAACTCTGTGAGATGAATTAACAGAACACAGAGCAGTTTCTCATAAAGCTTCTTTCCAGTTTTGAACGGAAGATATTTCCTTTTCCACCATAGCCCTCTATGGGCTTCCAAATATCCCTTTGCCAATTCCACAAGAACAGCCTCAGCGAAAGGCTTCTTGAAGGGAAAGATGTAACTCTGTAAGATGAATTAACAGAACCCAGAGCAGTTTCTCAGAAATCTTCTTTCCAGTTTTGAACGGAAGATATTTCCTTTTTCCCCGTAGCCCTCTATGGGCTTCCAAATATCACTCTGCCAATTCCACAAGAACAGCCTTAGTGAAAGGCTTCTTGAAGGGAAAGATGTAACTCTGTGAGAAGAATTAACAGAACACCGAGCATTTTCTCAGAAAGCTTCTTTCCAGTTTTGAACGGAAGATATTTCCTTTTTCACCTCAGCGCTCTATGGGCTTCCAAATATCCCTTTGCCAATTCCACAAGAACAGCCTTAGCGAAAGGCTTCTTGAAGGGAAAAATGTAACTCTGTGAGATGAATTAACAGAACACAGAGCAATTTCTCAGAAAGCTTCTTACCGGTTTTGAACGGAAGATATTTCCTTTTTCACCATAGCCCTCTATGGGCTTCCAAATATCACTTTGCCAATTCCACAAGAACATCCTTAGCGAAAGGCTTCTTGAAGGGAAAGATGTAACTCTGTGAGATGAATTAACAGAACACAGAGCAGTTTCTCAAGCTTCTTTCCAGTTTTGAGCGGAAGATATTTCCTTTTTCACCATAGCCCTCTATGGGCTTCCAAATATCCTTTGCCAATTCCACAAGAACAGCCTTAGCGAAGGCTTCTTGAAGGAAAGATGTAACTCTGTGAGATGAATTAACAGAACACAGAGCAGTTTATCAGAAAGCTTCTTCCCAGTTTTGAACCTAAGGTATTTCGTTTTTCACCATAGCCCTCTATGGGCTTCCAAATATCGCTTTGCCAATTCCACAAGAACAGCTTTAGCGAAAGGCTTCTTGAAGGGAAAGATGTAACTCTGTGAGATGAATTAACAGAACACAGAGCAGTTTCTCAGAAATCTTCTTTCCAGTTTTCAACGGAAGATATTTCCTTTTTCACCATAGCCCTCTATGGGCTTCCAATTATCCCTTTGGCAATTCCACAAGAACAGCCTTAGCGACAGGCTTCTTGAAGGGAAAGATGTAACTCTGTGAGAAGAATTAACAGAACACAGAGCATTTTCTCAGAAAGCTTCTTTCCAGCTTTGAAGGGAACATATTTCCTTTTTCACCATAGCCCTCTATGGGCTTCCAAATATCACTCTGCCAATCCACAAGAACAGCCTTAGCGAAAGGCTTCTTCAAGGGAAAGATGTAACTCTGTGAGATCAATTAACAGAACACAGAACAGTTTATCAGAAAGCTTCTTTCCAGTTTAGAACGGAAGATATTTAATTTTTCACCATTGCCCTCTATGGGCTTCCAAATATCCCTTTGCCAATTCCACAAGAACAGCCTTAGCGAAAGGCTTCTTGAAGGGAAAGATGTAACTCTGTGAGATGAATTAACAGAACACAGAGCAGTTTCTCAGAAAGCTTCTTTCCAGTTTTGAACGGAAGATATTTCCTTTTTCACCATAGCCCTCTATGGGCTTCCAAATATCCCTTTGCCTATTCCACAAGAACCGCCTTAGCGAAAGGCTTCTTGAAGGGAAAGATGTAACTCTGTGAGATGAATTAACAGAACACAAAGCAGTTTCTCAGAAAGCTTCTTTCCAGTTTTGAACGGAAGATATTTCCTTTTTCCCCGTAGCCCTCTATGGGCTTCCAAATATCACTCTGCAAATTCCACAAGAAGAGCCTTAGCGAAAGGCTTCTTGAAGGGAAAGATGTAACTCTGTGAGAAGAATTAACAGAACACAGAGCAGTTTCTCAGAAAGCTTCTTTCCAGTTTTGAACGGAAGATATTTCCTTTTTCACCATAGCCCTCTATGGGCTTCCAAATATCACTCTGCCAATTCCACAAGAACAGCCTTAGCGAACAGCTTCTTGAAGGGAAAGATGTAACTCTGTGAGATGAATTAACAGAACACAGAGCAGTTTCTCAGAAAGCTTCTTTCCAGTTTTGAACGGAAGATATTTCCTTTTTCACCATAGCCCTCTATGGGCTTCCAAATATCGCTTTGCGAATTCCACAAGAACAGCCTTATCGAAAGGCTTCTTGAAGGGAAAGATGTAACTCTGTGAGATGAATTAACAGAACACAGAGCAGTTTCTCAGAAAGCTTCTTTCCAGTTTTGAACGGAAGATATTTCCTTTTTCCCCGTAGCCCTCTATGGGCTTCCAAATATCACTCTGCAATTTCCACAAGAACAGCCTTAGCGAAAGGCTTCTTGAAGGGAAAGATGTAACTCTGTGAGAAGAATTAACAGAACACAGATCAGTTTCTCAGAAAGCTTCTTTCCAGTTTTGAACGGAAGATATTTCCTTTTTCACCATAGCCCTCTATGGGCTTCCAAATATCACTCTGCCAATTCCACACGAACAGCCTTAGCGAAGGCTTCTTGAAGGAAAGATGTAACTCTGTGAGATGAATTAACAGAACACAGAGCAATTTCTCAGAAAGCTTCTTTCCAGTTTTGAACGGAAAATATTTCCTTTTTCCCCGTAGCCCTCTATGGGCTTCCAAATATCACTTTGCCAATTCCACAAGAACAGCCTTAGCGAACAGCTTCTTGAAGGAAAGATGTAACTCTGTGAGATGAATTAACGGAACACAGAGCAGTTGCTCAGAAAGATTCTTTCCAGTTTTGAACGGAAGATATTTCCTTTTTCACCATAGCCCTCTAGGGCTTC
>JAKFHT010001440.1:0-29425 GCA_023783455.1 Erythrocebus patas | reverse complement strand
GCCATCTGCTCTGAGCTCCATTTTGCTCTGAGCTCTATCTGCTCTGAGCACCATCTGCTCTGAGCTCTATCTAAAACTGGGCAACATCTGCATCAAGCTCCATCTTGCTTGAGCTCCATCTTGCTCTGAGCTCTATCTGCTCTGAGCTCCAATCACTCTGAGCTCCATTTTGCTCTGAGCCCATCTACTCAGAGTTCCATTTTGCTCTGAGCTCCATTTTGCTCTGAGCTCCATCTAAAACTGAGCAACATCAGCTCTAAGCCCCATCTGCTCAGAGTTCCATTTTGCTCTGAGCTCCAATCACTCTGAGCTCCATCTGCTCTGAGCACCATCTGCTCAGAGCTCCATCTGCTCTGAGCACCATCTGCTCTGAGCACCATCTGCTTGAGCTCCATCTTTGATTGAGCTCCATCTTGCTCTGAGCTCCATTTTCCTCTGAGACCATATGCTTGGAGCTCCTTTGCTCTGAGCTCTATCTGCTCTGAGCTCCATTTTGCTCTGAGCTCTATCTGCTCTGAGCACCATCTGCTCTGAGCTCCATCTGCTCTGAGCTCCATCTGCTCTGAGCTCCATCTTTGATTGAGCTCCATCTTGCTTGGAGCTCCATCTGCTCTGAGCACCATCTGCTTGAGCTCCATCTTTGATTGAGCTCCATCTTGCTTGGAGCTCCTTTGCTCTGAGCTCCATCTTGCTTGGAGCTCCTTTGCTCTGAGCTCCATCTTTGATTGAGCTCCATCTCGCTAAGGCGCCAATCACTTGAGCTCCATTTTGCTCTGAGCTCCAATCACTCTGAGCTCCAACCTGCTGTAAGCACCATCTGCTCTGAGCTCCATTTTCCTCTGAGACCATATGCTTGGAGCTCCAATCACTCTGAGCTCCATCTGCTCCAAGCTCCACCTTGCTCAGGGCTCCAATCACTCTGAGCTCCATCTTTGATTGAGCTCCATCTTGCTCTGAGCACCATCTGCTCTGAGCTCCATTTTCCTCTGAGACCATATGCTTGGAGCTCCATCTTACACTGAGCAACATCTGCTCCACGTTCCATCTTGTTTGGAGCTCCTTTCTTTCAGAGCTCTATCTACTCTGAGCTCAATCTTCTCTGAGCTCTGTCTTGCTTGGACCTCTAATCATTCTGAGCTCCATCTTGCTCTGAGCACCATCTGCTCTGAGCTCCATCTAAAACTGAGCAACATCAGCTCTAAGCCCCATCTGCTCAGAGTTCCATTTTGCTCTGAGCTCCATCTTGCCCAGAGCTCCAATTACTCCAAGCTCCGTCTTGCTCTGAGCACTATCTGCTTGAACCTTCTTCTTTCTTGGAGCTCCAGTCCTCTGAGCTCCATCTTGCTCTGAGCACCATCTGCTTGAGCTCCATCTTGCTCTGAGCTCCAATCACTTGAGCTCCATTTTGCTCTGAGCCCATCTACTCAGAGTTCCATCTTACTGTGAGCAATGTTTTCTCTGAGCCCCATGCTGCTCAGAGCTCCATCTGCCCCAAGCTTTAGCTTGCTTGGAATTCAATCACTCTGAGCTCCATCTTGCTCTGAGCACTATCTACTTGGAACTCATGTTACTCTGGGCAATATCGGCTCCAAGTTTCTCAAAGCTCTGTCTGTTCCAAGTTCCATCTTGCTCGGAGCTCTAATCACTCTGAGCTCCAACCTGCTGTAAGCACCATCTGCTCTGAGCTCTATCTAAAACTGGGCAACATCTGCATCAAGCTCCATCTTGCTTAGAGCTCTTTATTGCTCAGAATTCCATCTGCTCTGAGCACCATCTTGCTCTGAGCTCCATCTTACACAGAGGAACATCAGCTCAAGCTCCATCTTGCTTGGAGCTCCTTTGCTCTGAGCTCTATCTGCTCTGAGCTCCAATCACTTCATGCTCCATCATGCTCTGAGCTCCATCTGCTCCAAGCTCCACCTTGCTCAGGGCTCCAATCACTCTGAGCTCCATCTTTGATTGAGCTCCATCTTGCTCTGAGCACCATCTGCTCTGAGCTCCATTTTCCTCTGAGACCATATGCTTGGAGCTCCATCTTACACTGAGCAACATCTGCTCCACGTTCCATCTTGTTTGGAGCTCCTTTCTTTCAGAGCTCTATCTACTCTGAGCTCAATCTTCTCTGAGCTCTGTCTTGCTTGGACCTCTAATCATTCTGAGCTCCATCTTGCTCTGAGCACCATCTGCTCTGAGCTCCATCTAAAACTGAGCAACATCAGCTCTAAGCCCCATCTGCTCAGAGTTCCATTTTGCTCTGAGCTCCATCTTGCCCAGAGCTCCAATTACTCCAAGCTCCGTCTTGCTCTGAGCACTATCTGCTTGAACCTTCTTCTTTCTTGGAGCTCCAGTCCTCTGAGCTCCATCTTGCTCTGAGCACCATCTGCTTGAGCTCCATCTCGCTAAGAGCGCCAATCACTTGAGCTCCATTTTGCTCTGAGCCCATCTACTCAGAGTTCCATCTTACTGTGAGCAATGTTTTCTCTGAGCCCCATGCTGCTCAGAGCTCCATCTGCCCCAAGCTTTAGCTTGCTTGGAATTCCAATCACTCTGAGCTCCATCTTGCTCTGAGCACTATCTACTTGGAACTCATGTTACTCTGGGCAATATCGGCTCCAAGTTTCTCAAAGCTCTGTCTGTTCCAAGTTCCATCTTGCTCGGAGCTCTAATCACTCTGAGCTCCAACCTGCTGTAAGCACCATCTGCTCTGAGCTCTATCTAAAACTGGGCAACATCTGCATCAAGCTCCATCTTGCTTAGAGCTCTTTATTGCTCAGAATTCCATCTGCTCTGAGCACCATCTTGCTCTGAGCTCCATCTTACACAGAGGAACATCAGCTCCAAGCTCCATCTTGCTTGGAGCTCCTTTTGCTCTGAGCTCTATCTGCTCTGAGCTCCAATCACTTCATGCTCCATCATGCTCTGAGCTCCATCTGCTCCAAGCTCCACCTTGCTCAGGGCTCCAATCACTCTGAGCTCCATCTTTGATTGAGCTCCATCTTGCTCTGAGCACCATCTGCTCTGAGCTCCATTTTCCTCTGAGACCATATGCTTGAGCTCCATCTTACACTGAGCAACATCTGCTCCACGTTCCATCTTGTTTGGAGCTCCTTTCTTCAGAGCTCTATCTACTCTGAGCTCAATCTTCTCTGAGCTCTGTCTTGCTTGGACCTCTAATCATTCTGAGCTCCATCTTGCTCTGAGCACCATCTGCTCTGAGCTCCATCTAAAACTGAGCAACATCAGCTCTAAGCCCCATCTGCTCAGAGTTCCATTTTGCTCTGAGCTCCATCTTGCCCAGAGCTCCAATTACTCCAAGCTCCGTCTTGCTCTGAGCACTATCTGCTTGAACCTTCTTCTTTCTTGGAGCTCCAGTCCTCTGAGCTCCATCTTGCTCTGAGCACCATCTGCTTGAGCTCCATCTCGCTAAGAGCGCCAATCACTTGAGCTCCATTTTGCTCTGAGCCCATCTACTCAGAGTTCCATCTTACTGTGAGCAATGTTTTCTCTGAGCCCCATGCTGCTCAGAGCTCCATCTGCCCCAAGCTTTAGCTTGCTTGGAATTCAATCACTCTGAGCTCCATCTTGCTCTGAGCACTATCTACTTGGAACTCATGTTACTCTGGGCAATATCGGCTCCAAGTTTCTCAAAGCTCTGTCTGTTCCAAGTTCCATCTTGCTCGGAGCTCTAATCACTCTGAGCTCCAACCTGCTGTAAGCACCATCTGCTCTGAGCTCTATCTAAAACTGGGCAACATCTGCATCAAGCTCCATCTTGCTTAGAGCTCTTTATTGCTCAGAATTCCATCTGCTCTGAGCACCATCTTGCTCTGAGCTCCATCTTACACAGAGGAACATCAGCTCCAAGCTCCATCTTGCTTGGAGCTCCTTTGCTCTGAGCTCCATCTGCTCTGAGCTCCAATCACTTCATGCTCCATCATGCTCTGAGCTCCATCTGCTCCAAGCTCCACCTTGCTCAGGGCTCCAATCACTCTGAGCTCCATCTTTGATTGAGCTCCATCTTGCTCTGAGCACCATCTGCTCTGAGCTCCATTTTCCTCTGAGACCATATGCTTGGAGCTCCATCTTACACTGAGCAACATCTGCTCCACGTTCCATCTTGTTTGGAGCTCCTTTCTTTCAGAGCTCTATCTACTCTGAGCTCAATCTTCTCTGAGCTCTGTCTTGCTTGGACCTCTAATCATTCTGAGCTCCATCTTGCTCTGAGCACCATCTGCCATCTGCTCTGAGCTCCATCTAAAACTGAGCAACATCAGCTCTAAGCCCCATCTGCTCAGAGTTCCATTTGCTCTGAGCTCCATCTTGCCCAGAGCTCCAATTACTCCAAGCTCCGTCTTGCTCTGAGCACTATCTGCTTGAACCTTCTTCTTTCTTGGAGCTCCAGTCCTCTGAGCTCCATCTTGCTCTGAGCACCATCTGCTTGAGCTCCATCTCGCTAAGAGCGCCAATCACTTCGAGCTCCATTTTGCTCTGAGCCCATCTACTCAGAGTTCCATCTTACTGTGAGCAATGTTTTCTCTGAGCCCCATGCTGCTCAGAGCTCCATCTGCCCCAAGCTTTAGCTTGCTTGGAATTCCAATCACTCTGAGCTCCATCTTGCTCTGAGCACTATCTACTTGGAACTCATGTTACTCTGGGCAATATCGGCTCCAAGTTTCTCAAAGCTCTGTCTGTTCCAAGTTCCATCTTGCTCGGAGCTCTAATCACTCTGAGCTCCAACCTGCTGTAAGCACCATCTGCTCTGAGCTCTATCTAAAACTGGGCAACATCTGCATCAAGCTCCATCTTGCTTAGAGCTCTTTATTGCTCAGAATTCCATCTGCTCTGAGCACCATCTTGCTCTGAGCTCCATCTTACACAGAGGAACATCAGCTCCAAGCTCCATCTTGCTTGGAGCTCCTTTGCTCTGAGCTCTATCTGCTCTGAGCTCCAATCACTTCATGCTCCATCATGCTCTGAGCTCCATCTGCTCCAAGCTCCACCTTGCTCAGGGCTCCAATCACTCTGAGCTCCATCTTTGATTGAGCTCCATCTTGCTCTGAGCACCATCTGCTCTGAGCTCCATTTTCCTCTGAGACCATATGCTTGAGCTCCATCTTACACTGAGCAACATCTGCTCCACGTTCCATCTTGTTTGGAGCTCCTTTCTTTCAGAGCTCTATCTACTCTGAGCTCAATCTTCTCTGAGCTCTGTCTTGCTTGGACCTCTAATCATTCTGAGCTCCATCTTGCTCTGAGCACCATCTGCTCTGAGCTCCATCTAAAACTGAGCAACATCAGCTCTAAGCCCCATCTGCTCAGAGTTCCATTTTGCTCTGAGCTCCATCTTGCCCAGAGCTCCAATTACTCCAAGCTCCGTCTTGCTCTGAGCACTATCTGCTTGAACCTTCTTCTTTCTTGGAGCTCCAGTCCTCTGAGCTCCATCTTGCTCTGAGCACCATCTGCTTGAGCTCCATCTCGCTAAGAGCGCCAATCACTTGAGCTCCATTTTGCTCTGAGCCCATCTACTCAGAGTTCCATCTTACTGTGAGCAATGTTTTCTCTGAGCCCCATGCTGCTCAGAGCTCCATCTGCCCCAAGCTTTAGCTTGCTTGGAATTCCAATCACTCTGAGCTCCATCTTGCTCTGAGCACTATCTACTTGGAACTCATGTTACTCTGGGCAATATCGGCTCCAAGTTTCTCAAAGCTCTGTCTGTTCCAAGTTCCATCTTGCTCAGCTCTAATCACTCTGAGCTCCAACCTGCTGTAAGCACCATCTGCTCTGAGCTCTATCTAAAACTGGGCAACATCTGCATCAAGCTCCATCTTGCTTAGAGCTCTTTATTGCTCAGAATTCCATCTGCTCTGAGCACCATCTTGCTCTGAGCTCCATCTTACAGAGGAACATCAGCTCCAAGCTCCATCTTGCTTGGAGCTCCTTTGCTCTGAGCTCCATCTGCTCTGAGCTCCAATCACTTCATGCTCCATCATGCTCTGAGCTCCATCTGCTCCAAGCTCCACCTTGCTCAGGGCTCCAATCACTCTGAGCTCCATCTTTGATTGAGCTCCATCTGCTCTGAGCACCATCTGCTCTGAGCTCCATTTTCCTCTGAGACCATATGCTTGAGCTCCATCTTACACTGAGCAACATCTGCTCCACGTTCCATCTTGTTTGGAGCTCCTTTCTTTCAGAGCTCTATCTACTCTGAGCTCAATCTTCTCTGAGCTCTGTCTTGCTTGGACCTCTAATCATTCTGAGCTCCATCTTGCTCTGAGCACCATCTGCTCTGAGCTCCATCTAAAACTGAGCAACATCAGCTCTAAGCCCCATCTGCTCAGAGTTCCATTTGCTCTGAGCTCCATCTTGCCCAGAGCTCCAATTACTCCAAGCTCCGTCTTGCTCTGAGCACTATCTGCTTGAACCTTCTTCTTTCTTGGAGCTCCAGTCCTCTGAGCTCCATCTTGCTCTGAGCACCATCTGCTTGAGCTCCATCTCGCTAAGGCGCCAATCACTTGAGCTCCATTTTGCTCTGAGCCCATCTACTCAGAGTTCCATCTTACTGTGAGCAATGTTTTCTCTGAGCCCCATGCTGCTCAGAGCTCCATCTGCCCCAAGCTTTAGCTTGCTTGGAATTCCAATCACTCTGAGCTCCATCTTGCTCTGAGCACTATCTACTTGGAACTCATGTTACTCTGGGCAATATCGGCTCCAAGTTTCTCAAAGCTCTGTCTGTTCCAAGTTCCATCTTGCTCGGAGCTCTAATCACTCTGAGCTCCAACCTGCTGTAAGCACCATCTGCTCTGAGCTCTATCTAAAACTGGGCAACATCTGCATCAAGCTCCATCTTGCTTAGAGCTCTTTATTGCTCAGAATTCCATCTGCTCTGAGCACCATCTTGCTCTGAGCTCCATCTTACACAGAGGAACATCAGCTCCAAGCTCCATCTTGCTTGGAGCTCCTTTTGCTCTGAGCTCTATCTGCTCTGAGCTCCAATCACTTCATGCTCCATCATGCTCTGAGCTCCATCTGCTCCAAGCTCCACCTTGCTCAGGGCTCCAATCACTCTGAGCTCCATCTTGCTCTGAGCACCATCTGCTCTGAGCTCCATTTTCCTCTGAGACCATATGCTTGGAGCTCCATCTTACACTGAGCAACATCTGCTCCACGTTCCATCTTGTTTGGAGCTCCTTTCTTTCAGAGCTCTATCTACTCTGAGCTCAATCTTCTCTGAGCTCTGTCTTGCTTGGACCTCTAATCATTCTGAGCTCCATCTTGCTCTGAGCACCATCTGCTCTGAGCTCCATCTAAAACTGAGCAACATCAGCTCTAAGCCCCATCTGCTCAGAGTTCCATTTTGCTCTGAGCTCCATCTTGCCCAGAGCTCCAATTACTCCAAGCTCCGTCTTGCTCTGAGCACTATCTGCTTGAACCTTCTTCTTTCTTGGAGCTCCAGTCCTCTGAGCTCCATCTTGCTCTGAGCACCATCTGCTTGAGCTCCATCTCGCTAAGAGCGCCAATCACTTCGAGCTCCATTTTGCTCTGAGCCCATCTACTCAGAGTTCCATCTTACTGTGAGCAATGTTTTCTCTGAGCCCCATGCTGCTCAGAGCTCCATCTGCCCCAAGCTTTAGCTTGCTTGGAATTCAATCACTCTGAGCTCCATCTTGCTCTGAGCACTATCTACTTGGAACTCATGTTACTCTGGGCAATATCGGCTCCAAGTTTCTCAAAGCTCTGTCTGTTCCAAGTTCCATCTTGCTCGGAGCTCTAATCACTCTGAGCTCCAACCTGCTGTAAGCACCATCTGCTCTGAGCTCTATCTAAAACTGGGCAACATCTGCATCAAGCTCCATCTTGCTTAGAGCTCTTTATTGCTCAGAATTCCATCTGCTCTGAGCACCATCTTGCTCTGAGCTCCATCTTACACAGAGGAACATCAGCTCAAGCTCCATCTTGCTTGGAGCTCCTTTGCTCTGAGCTCTATCTGCTCTGAGCTCCAATCACTTCATGCTCCATCATGCTCTGAGCTCCATCTGCTCCAAGCTCCACCTTGCTCAGGGCTCCAATCACTCTGAGCTCCATCTTTGATTGAGCTCCATCTTGCTCTGAGCACCATCTGCTCTGAGCTCCATTTTCCTCTGAGACCATATGCTTGGAGCTCCATCTTACACTGAGCAACATCTGCTCCACGTTCCATCTTGTTTGGAGCTCCTTTCTTTCAGAGCTCTATCTACTCTGAGCTCAATCTTCTCTGAGCTCTGTCTTGCTTGGACCTCTAATCATTCTGAGCTCCATCTTGCTCTGAGCACCATCTGCTCTGAGCTCCATCTAAAACTGAGCAACATCAGCTCTAAGCCCCATCTGCTCAGAGTTCCATTTTGCTCTGAGCTCCATCTTGCCCAGAGCTCCAATTACTCCAAGCTCCGTCTTGCTCTGAGCACTATCTGCTTGAACCTTCTTCTTTCTTGGAGCTCCAGTCCTCTGAGCTCCATCTTGCTCTGAGCACCATCTGCTTGAGCTCCATCTCGCTAAGAGCGCCAATCACTTCGAGCTCCATTTTGCTCTGAGCCCATCTACTCAGAGTTCCATCTTACTGTGAGCAATGTTTTCTCTGAGCCCCATGCTGCTCAGAGCTCCATCTGCCCCAAGCTTTAGCTTGCTTGGAATTCAATCACTCTGAGCTCCATCTTGCTCTGAGCACTATCTACTTGGAACTCATGTTACTCTGGGCAATATCGGCTCCAAGTTTCTCAAAGCTCTGTCTGTTCCAAGTTCCATCTTGCTCGGAGCTCTAATCACTCTGAGCTCCAACCTGCTGTAAGCACCATCTGCTCTGAGCTCTATCTAAAACTGGGCAACATCTGCATCAAGCTCCATCTTGCTTAGAGCTCTTTATTGCTCAGAATTCCATCTGCTCTGAGCACCATCTTGCTCTGAGCTCCATCTTACACAGAGGAACATCAGCTCCAAGCTCCATCTTGCTTGGAGCTCCTTTTGCTCTGAGCTCTATCTGCTCTGAGCTCCAATCACTTCATGCTCCATCATGCTCTGAGCTCCATCTGCTCCAAGCTCCACCTTGCTCAGGGCTCCAATCACTCTGAGCTCCATCTTTGATTGAGCTCCATCTGCTCTGAGCACCATCTGCTCTGAGCTCCATTTTCCTCTGAGACCATATGCTTGAGCTCCATCTTACACTGAGCAACATCTGCTCCACGTTCCATCTTGTTTGGAGCTCCTTTCTTTCAGAGCTCTATCTACTCTGAGCTCAATCTTCTCTGAGCTCTGTCTTGCTTGGACCTCTAATCATTCTGAGCTCCATCTTGCTCTGAGCACCATCTGCTCTGAGCTCCATCTAAAACTGAGCAACATCAGCTCTAAGCCCCATCTGCTCAGAGTTCCATTTTGCTCTGAGCTCCATCTTGCCCAGAGCTCCAATTACTCCAAGCTCCGTCTTGCTCTGAGCACTATCTGCTTGAACCTTCTTCTTTCTTGGAGCTCCAGTCCTCTGAGCTCCATCTTGCTCTGAGCACCATCTGCTTGAGCTCCATCTCGCTAAGGCGCCAATCACTTGAGCTCCATTTTGCTCTGAGCCCATCTACTCAGAGTTCCATCTTACTGTGAGCAATGTTTTCTCTGAGCCCCATGCTGCTCAGAGCTCCATCTGCCCCAAGCTTTAGCTTGCTTGGAATTCCAATCACTCTGAGCTCCATCTTGCTCTGAGCACTATCTACTTGGAACTCATGTTACTCTGGGCAATATCGGCTCCAAGTTTCTCAAAGCTCTGTCTGTTCCAAGTTCCATCTTGCTCGGAGCTCTAATCACTCTGAGCTCCAACCTGCTGTAAGCACCATCTGCTCTGAGCTCTATCTAAAACTGGGCAACATCTGCATCAAGCTCCATCTTGCTTAGAGCTCTTTATTGCTCAGAATTCCATCTGCTCTGAGCACCATCTTGCTCTGAGCTCCATCTTACACAGAGGAACATCAGCTCCAAGCTCCATCTTGCTTGGAGCTCCTTTTGCTCTGAGCTCTATCTGCTCTGAGCTCCAATCACTTCATGCTCCATCATGCTCTGAGCTCCATCTGCTCCAAGCTCCACCTTGCTCAGGGCTCCAATCACTCTGAGCTCCATCTTTGATTGAGCTCCATCTTGCTCTGAGCACCATCTGCTCTGAGCTCCATTTTCCTCTGAGACCATATGCTTGGAGCTCCATCTTACACTGAGCAACATCTGCTCCACGTTCCATCTTGTTTGGAGCTCCTTTCTTTCAGAGCTCTATCTACTCTGAGCTCAATCTTCTCTGAGCTCTGTCTTGCTTGGACCTCTAATCATTCTGAGCTCCATCTTGCTCTGAGCACCATCTGCTCTGAGCTCCATCTAAAACTGAGCAACATCAGCTCTAAGCCCCATCTGCTCAGAGTTCCATTTTGCTCTGAGCTCCATCTTGCCCAGAGCTCCAATTACTCCAAGCTCCGTCTTGCTCTGAGCACTATCTGCTTGAACCTTCTTCTTTCTTGGAGCTCCAGTCCTCTGAGCTCCATCTTGCTCTGAGCACCATCTGCTTGAGCTCCATCTCGCTAAGGCGCCAATCACTTGAGCTCCATTTTGCTCTGAGCCCATCTACTCAGAGTTCCATCTTACTGTGAGCAATGTTTTCTGAGCCCCATGCTGCTCAGAGCTCCATCTGCCCCAAGCTTTAGCTTGCTTGGAATTCAATCACTCTGAGCTCCATCTTGCTCTGAGCACTATCTACTTGGAACTCATGTTACTCTGGGCAATATCGGCTCCAAGTTTCTCAAAGCTCTGTCTGTTCCAAGTTCCATCTTGCTCGGAGCTCTAATCACTCTGAGCTCCAACCTGCTGTAAGCACCATCTGCTCTGAGCTCTATCTAAAACTGGGCAACATCTGCATCAAGCTCCATCTTGCTTAGAGCTCTTTATTGCTCAGAATTCCATCTGCTCTGAGCACCATCTTGCTCTGAGCTCCATCTTACACAGAGGAACATCAGCTCCAAGCTCCATCTTGCTTGGAGCTCCTTTTGCTCTGAGCTCTATCTGCTCTGAGCTCCAATCACTTCATGCTCCATCATGCTCTGAGCTCCATCTGCTCCAAGCTCCACCTTGCTCAGGGCTCCAATCACTCTGAGCTCCATCTTTGATTGAGCTCCATCTTGCTCTGAGCACCATCTGCTCTGAGCTCCATTTTCCTCTGAGACCATATGCTTGGAGCTCCATCTTACACTGAGCAACATCTGCTCCACGTTCCATCTTGTTTGGAGCTCCTTTCTTTCAGAGCTCTATCTACTCTGAGCTCAATCTTCTCTGAGCTCTGTCTTGCTTGGACCTCTAATCATTCTGAGCTCCATCTTGCTCTGAGCACCATCTGCTCTGAGCTCCATCTAAAACTGAGCAACATCAGCTCTAAGCCCCATCTGCTCAGAGTTCCATTTTGCTCTGAGCTCCATCTTGCCCAGAGCTCCAATTACTCCAAGCTCCGTCTTGCTCTGAGCACTATCTGCTTGAACCTTCTTCTTTCTTGGAGCTCCAGTCCTCTGAGCTCCATCTTGCTCTGAGCACCATCTGCTTGAGCTCCATCTCGCTAAGAGCGCCAATCACTTGAGCTCCATTTTGCTCTGAGCCCATCTACTCAGAGTTCCATCTTACTGTGAGCAATGTTTTCTCTGAGCCCCATGCTGCTCAGAGCTCCATCTGCCCCAAGCTTTAGCTTGCTTGGAATTCAATCACTCTGAGCTCCATCTTGCTCTGAGCACTATCTACTTGGAACTCATGTTACTCTGGGCAATATCGGCTCCAAGTTTCTCAAAGCTCTGTCTGTTCCAAGTTCCATCTTGCTCGGAGCTCTAATCACTCTGAGCTCCAACCTGCTGTAAGCACCATCTGCTCTGAGCTCTATCTAAAACTGGGCAACATCTGCATCAAGCTCCATCTTGCTTAGAGCTCTTTATTGCTCAGAATTCCATCTGCTCTGAGCACCATCTTGCTCTGAGCTCCATCTTACACAGAGGAACATCAGCTCCAAGCTCCATCTTGCTTGGAGCTCCTTTTGCTCTGAGCTCTATCTGCTCTGAGCTCCAATCACTTCATGCTCCATCATGCTCTGAGCTCCATCTGCTCCAAGCTCCACCTTGCTCAGGGCTCCAATCACTCTGAGCTCCATCTTTGATTGAGCTCCATCTTGCTCTGAGCACCATCTGCTCTGAGCTCCATTTTCCTCTGAGACCATATGCTTGGAGCTCCATCTTACACTGAGCAACATCTGCTCCACGTTCCATCTTGTTTGGAGCTCCTTTCTTTCAGAGCTCTATCTACTCTGAGCTCAATCTTCTCTGAGCTCTGTCTTGCTTGGACCTCTAATCATTCTGAGCTCCATCTTGCTCTGAGCACCATCTGCTCTGAGCTCCATCTAAAACTGAGCAACATCAGCTCTAAGCCCCATCTGCTCAGAGTTCCATTTGCTCTGAGCTCCATCTTGCCCAGAGCTCCAATTACTCCAAGCTCCGTCTTGCTCTGAGCACTATCTGCTTGAACCTTCTTCTTTCTTGGAGCTCCAGTCCTCTGAGCTCCATCTTGCTCTGAGCACCATCTGCTTGAGCTCCATCTCGCTAAGAGCGCCAATCACTGAGCTCCATTTTGCTCTGAGCCCATCTACTCAGAGTTCCATCTTACTGTGAGCAATGTTTTCTCTGAGCCCCATGCTGCTCAGAGCTCCATCTGCCCCAAGCTTTAGCTTGCTTGGAATTCAATCACTCTGAGCTCCATCTTGCTCTGAGCACTATCTACTTGGAACTCATGTTACTCTGGGCAATATCGGCTCCAAGTTTCTCAAAGCTCTGTCTGTTCCAAGTTCCATCTTGCTCGGAGCTCTAATCACTCTGAGCTCCAACCTGCTGTAAGCACCATCTGCTCTGAGCTCTATCTAAAACTGGGCAACATCTGCATCAAGCTCCATCTTGCTTAGAGCTCTTTATTGCTCAGAATTCCATCTGCTCTGAGCACCATCTTGCTCTGAGCTCCATCTTACACAGAGGAACATCAGCTCCAAGCTCCATCTTGCTTGGAGCTCCTTTTGCTCTGAGCTCTATCTGCTCTGAGCTCCAATCACTTCATGCTCCATCATGCTCTGAGCTCCATCTGCTCCAAGCTCCACCTTGCTCAGGGCTCCAATCACTCTGAGCTCCATCTTTGATTGAGCTCCATCTTGCTCTGAGCACCATCTGCTCTGAGCTCCATTTTCCTCTGAGACCATATGCTTGGAGCTCCATCTTACACTGAGCAACATCTGCTCCACGTTCCATCTTGTTTGGAGCTCCTTTCTTTCAGAGCTCTATCTACTCTGAGCTCAATCTTCTCTGAGCTCTGTCTTGCTTGGACCTCTAATCATTCTGAGCTCCATCTTGCTCTGAGCACCATCTGCTCTGAGCTCCATCTAAAACTGAGCAACATCAGCTCTAAGCCCCATCTGCTCAGAGTTCCATTTTGCTCTGAGCTCCATCTTGCCCAGAGCTCCAATTACTCCAAGCTCCGTCTTGCTCTGAGCACTATCTGCTTGAACCTTCTTCTTTCTTGGAGCTCCAGTCCTCTGAGCTCCATCTTGCTCTGAGCACCATCTGCTTGAGCTCCATCTCGCTAAGGCGCCAATCACTTGAGCTCCATTTTGCTCTGAGCCCATCTACTCAGAGTTCCATCTTACTGTGAGCAATGTTTTCTCTGAGCCCCATGCTGCTCAGAGCTCCATCTGCCCCAAGCTTTAGCTTGCTTGGAATTCAATCACTCTGAGCTCCATCTTGCTCTGAGCACTATCTACTTGGAACTCATGTTACTCTGGGCAATATCGGCTCCAAGTTTCTCAAAGCTCTGTCTGTTCCAAGTTCCATCTTGCTCGGAGCTCTAATCACTCTGAGCTCCAACCTGCTGTAAGCACCATCTGCTCTGAGCTCTATCTAAAACTGGGCAACATCTGCATCAAGCTCCATCTTGCTTAGAGCTCTTTATTGCTCAGAATTCCATCTGCTCTGAGCACCATCTTGCTCTGAGCTCCATCTTACACACAGGAACATCAGCTCCAAGCTCCATCTTGCTTGGAGCTCCTTTTGCTCTGAGCTCTATCTGCTCTGAGCTCCAATCACTTCATGCTCCATCATGCTCTGAGCTCCATCTGCTCCAAGCTCCACCTTGCTCAGGGCTCCAATCACTCTGAGCTCCATCTTTGATTGAGCTCCATCTTGCTCTGAGCACCATCTGCTCTGAGCTCCATTTTCCTCTGAGACCATATGCTTGGAGCTCCATCTTACACTGAGCAACATCTGCTCCACGTTCCATCTTGTTTGGAGCTCCTTTCTTTCAGAGCTCTATCTACTCTGAGCTCAATCTTCTCTGAGCTCTGTCTTGCTTGGACCTCTAATCATTCTGAGCTCCATCTTGCTCTGAGCACCATCTGCTCTGAGCTCCATCTAAAACTGAGCAACATCAGCTCTAAGCCCCATCTGCTCAGAGTTCCATTTGCTCTGAGCTCCATCTTGCCCAGAGCTCCAATTACTCCAAGCTCCGTCTTGCTCTGAGCACTATCTGCTTGAACCTTCTTCTTTCTTGGAGCTCCAGTCCTCTGAGCTCCATCTTGCTCTGAGCACCATCTGCTTGAGCTCCATCTCGCTAAGAGCGCCAATCACTTCGAGCTCCATTTTGCTCTGAGCCCATCTACTCAGAGTTCCATCTTACTGTGAGCAATGTTTTCTCTGAGCCCCATGCTGCTCAGAGCTCCATCTGCCCCAAGCTTTAGCTTGCTTGGAATTCAATCACTCTGAGCTCCATCTTGCTCTGAGCACTATCTACTTGGAACTCATGTTACTCTGGGCAATATCGGCTCCAAGTTTCTCAAAGCTCTGTCTGTTCCAAGTTCCATCTTGCTCGGAGCTCTAATCACTCTGAGCTCCAACCTGCTGTAAGCACCATCTGCTCTGAGCTCTATCTAAAACTGGGCAACATCTGCATCAAGCTCCATCTTGCTTAGAGCTCTTTATTGCTCAGAATTCCATCTGCTCTGAGCACCATCTTGCTCTGAGCTCCATCTTACACAGAGGAACATCAGCTCCAAGCTCCATCTTGCTTGGAGCTCCTTTTGCTCTGAGCTCTATCTGCTCTGAGCTCCAATCACTTCATGCTCCATCATGCTCTGAGCTCCATCTGCTCCAAGCTCCACCTTGCTCAGGGCTCCAATCACTCTGAGCTCCATCTTTGATTGAGCTCCATCTTGCTCTGAGCACCATCTGCTCTGAGCTCCATTTTCCTCTGAGACCATATGCTTGGAGCTCCATCTTACACTGAGCAACATCTGCTCCACGTTCCATCTTGTTTGGAGCTCCTTTCTTTCAGAGCTCTATCTACTCTGAGCTCAATCTTCTCTGAGCTCTGTCTTGCTTGGACCTCTAATCATTCTGAGCTCCATCTTGCTCTGAGCACCATCTGCCATCTGCTCTGAGCTCCATCTAAAACTGAGCAACATCAGCTCTAAGCCCCATCTGCTCAGAGTTCCATTTGCTCTGAGCTCCATCTTGCCCAGAGCTCCAATTACTCCAAGCTCCGTCTTGCTCTGAGCACTATCTGCTTGAACCTTCTTCTTTCTTGGAGCTCCAGTCCTCTGAGCTCCATCTTGCTCTGAGCACCATCTGCTTGAGCTCCATCTCGCTAAGAGCGCCAATCACTTCGAGCTCCATTTTGCTCTGAGCCCATCTACTCAGAGTTCCATCTTACTGTGAGCAATGTTTTCTCCGAGCCCCATGCTGCTCAGAGCTCCATCTGCCCCAAGCTTTAGCTTGCTTGGAATTCCAATCACTCTGAGCTCCATCTTGCTCTGAGCACTATCTACTTGGAACTCATGTTACTCTGGGCAATATCGGCTCCAAGTTTCTCAAAGCTCTGTCTGTTCCAAGTTCCATCTTGCTCGGAGCTCTAATCACTCTGAGCTCCAACCTGCTGTAAGCACCATCTGCTCTGAGCTCTATCTAAAACTGGGCAACATCTGCATCAAGCTCCATCTTGCTTAGAGCTCTTTATTGCTCAGAATTCCATCTGCTCTGAGCACCATCTTGCTCTGAGCTCCATCTTACACACAGGAACATCAGCTCCAAGCTCCATCTTGCTTGGAGCTCCTTTTGCTCTGAGCTCTATCTGCTCTGAGCTCCAATCACTTCATGCTCCATCATGCTCTGAGCTCCATCTGCTCCAAGCTCCACCTTGCTCAGGGCTCCAATCACTCTGAGCTCCATCTTTGATTGAGCTCCATCTTGCTCTGAGCACCATCTGCTCTGAGCTCCATTTTCCTCTGAGACCATATGCTTGGAGCTCCATCTTACACTGAGCAACATCTGCTCCACGTTCCATCTTGTTTGGAGCTCCTTTCTTTCAGAGCTCTATCTACTCTGAGCTCAATCTTCTCTGAGCTCTGTCTTGCTTGGACCTCTAATCATTCTGAGCTCCATCTTGCTCTGAGCACCATCTGCTCTGAGCTCCATCTAAAACTGAGCAACATCAGCTCTAAGCCCCATCTGCTCAGAGTTCCATTTTGCTCTGAGCTCCATCTTGCCCAGAGCTCCAATTACTCCAAGCTCCGTCTTGCTCTGAGCACTATCTGCTTGAACCTTCTTCTTTCTTGGAGCTCCAGTCCTCTGAGCTCCATCTTGCTCTGAGCACCATCTGCTTGAGCTCCATCTCGCTAAGGCGCCAATCACTTGAGCTCCATTTTGCTCTGAGCCCATCTACTCAGAGTTCCATCTTACTGTGAGCAATGTTTTCTCTGAGCCCCATGCTGCTCAGAGCTCCATCTGCCCCAAGCTTTAGCTTGCTTGGAATTCAATCACTCTGAGCTCCATCTTGCTCTGAGCACTATCTACTTGGAACTCATGTTACTCTGGGCAATATCGGCTCCAAGTTTCTCAAAGCTCTGTCTGTTCCAAGTTCCATCTTGCTCGGAGCTCTAATCACTCTGAGCTCCAACCTGCTGTAAGCACCATCTGCTCTGAGCTCTATCTAAAACTGGGCAACATCTGCATCAAGCTCCATCTTGCTTAGAGCTCTTTATTGCTCAGAATTCCATCTGCTCTGAGCACCATCTTGCTCTGAGCTCCATCTTACACAGAGGAACATCAGCTCCAAGCTCCATCTTGCTTGGAGCTCCTTTTGCTCTGAGCTCTATCTGCTCTGAGCTCCAATCACTTCATGCTCCATCATGCTCTGAGCTCCATCTGCTCCAAGCTCCACCTTGCTCAGGGCTCCAATCACTCTGAGCTCCATCTTTGATTGAGCTCCATCTTGCTCTGAGCACCATCTGCTCTGAGCTCCATTTTCCTCTGAGACCATATGCTTGGAGCTCCATCTTACACTGAGCAACATCTGCTCCACGTTCCATCTTGTTTGGAGCTCCTTTCTTTCAGAGCTCTATCTACTCTGAGCTCAATCTTCTCTGAGCTCTGTCTTGCTTGGACCTCTAATCATTCTGAGCTCCATCTTGCTCTGAGCACCATCTGCTCTGAGCTCCATCTAAAACTGAGCAACATCAGCTCTAAGCCCCATCTGCTCAGAGTTCCATTTTGCTCTGAGCTCCATCTTGCCCAGAGCTCCAATTACTCCAAGCTCCGTCTTGCTCTGAGCACTATCTGCTTGAACCTTCTTCTTTCTTGGAGCTCCAGTCCTCTGAGCTCCATCTTGCTCTGAGCACCATCTGCTTGAGCTCCATCTCGCTAAGAGCGCCAATCACTTGAGCTCCATTTTGCTCTGAGCCCATCTACTCAGAGTTCCATCTTACTGTGAGCAATGTTTTCTCTGAGCCCCATGCTGCTCAGAGCTCCATCTGCCCCAAGCTTTAGCTTGCTTGGAATTCAATCACTCTGAGCTCCATCTTGCTCTGAGCACTATCTACTTGGAACTCATGTTACTCTGGGCAATATCGGCTCCAAGTTTCTCAAAGCTCTGTCTGTTCCAAGTTCCATCTTGCTCGGAGCTCTAATCACTCTGAGCTCCAACCTGCTGTAAGCACCATCTGCTCTGAGCTCTATCTAAAACTGGGCAACATCTGCATCAAGCTCCATCTTGCTTAGAGCTCTTTATTGCTCAGAATTCCATCTGCTCTGAGCACCATCTTGCTCTGAGCTCCATCTTACACAGGAACATCAGCTCCAAGCTCCATCTTGCTTGGAGCTCCTTTGCTCTGAGCTCTATCTGCTCTGAGCTCCAATCACTTCATGCTCCATCATGCTCTGAGCTCCATCTGCTCCAAGCTCCACCTTGCTCAGGGCTCCAATCACTCTGAGCTCCATCTTTGATTGAGCTCCATCTTGCTCTGAGCACCATCTGCTCTGAGCTCCATTTTCCTCTGAGACCATATGCTTGAGCTCCATCTTACACTGAGCAACATCTGCTCCACGTTCCATCTTGTTTGGAGCTCCTTTCTTTCAGAGCTCTATCTACTCTGAGCTCAATCTTCTCTGAGCTCTGTCTTGCTTGGACCTCTAATCATTCTGAGCTCCATCTTGCTCTGAGCACCATCTGCTCTGAGCTCCATCTAAAACTGAGCAACATCAGCTCTAAGCCCCATCTGCTCAGAGTTCCATTTTGCTCTGAGCTCCATCTTGCCCAGAGCTCCAATTACTCCAAGCTCCGTCTTGCTCTGAGCACTATCTGCTTGAACCTTCTTCTTTCTTGGAGCTCCAGTCCTCTGAGCTCCATCTTGCTCTGAGCACCATCTGCTTGAGCTCCATCTTGCTCTGAGCTCCAATCACTCTGAGCTCCATCTTGCTTGGAGCTCCTTTGCTCTGAGCCCATCTACTCAGAGTTCCATCTTACTGTGAGCAATGTTTTCTGAGCCCCATGCTGCTCAGAGCTCCATCTGCCCCAAGCTTTAGCTTGCTTGGAATTCCAATCACTCTGAGCTCCATCTTGCTCTGAGCACCATCTTGCTCTGAGCACTATCTACTTGGAACTCATGTTACTCTGGGCAATATCGGCTCCAAGTTTCTCAAAGCTCTGTCTGTTCCAAGTTCCATCTTGCTCGGAGCTCTAATCACTCTGAGCTCCAACCTGCTGTAAGCACCATCTGCTCTGAGCTCTATCTGCTCTGAGCACCATCTGCTTGAGCTCCATCTTGCTTAGAGCTCTTTATTGCTCAGAATTCCATCTGCTCTGAGCACCATCTTGCTCTGAGCTCCATCTCGCTAAGAGCGCCAATCACTTGAGCTCCATTTTGCTCTGAGCTCCATCTGCTCTGAGCTCCATCTTGCTCTGAGCTCCATCTGCTCCAAGCTCCATCTTGCTTGGAGCTCCATCTGCTCTGAGCTCCATCTTGCTTGGAGCTCCTTTGCTCTGAGCTCCAATCACTCTGAGCTCCATCTTGCTCTGAGCTCCATCTTGCTTAGAGCTCTTTATTGCTCAGAATTCCATCTGCTCTGAGCTCCAATCACTCTGAGCTCCATTTTGCTCTGAGCTCCATCTGCTCTGAGCTCCATCTTTGATTGAGCTCCATCTTGCTCTGAGCTCCATCTTGCTTGGAGCTCCATCTGCTCTGAGCTCCATTTTGCTCTGAGCTCCAATCACTCTGAGCTCCATCTTGCTCTGAGCACCATCTGCTCTGAGCTCCATCTTGCTCTGAGCACCATCTGCTCTGAGCTCCATCTTGCTCTGAGCACCATCTGCTCTGAGCTCCATCTTGCTTGGAGCTCCATCTTGCTTGGAGCTCCTTTTCTCTGAGCTCTGTCTTGCTCTGAGCTCCAATCACTCTGAGCTCCATCTTGCTCTGAGCACCATCTTGCTCTGAGCACTATCTACTTGGAACTCATGTTACTCTGGGCAATATCGGCTCCAAGTTTCTCAAAGCTCTGTCTGTTCCAAGTTCCATCTTGCTCGGAGCTCTAATCACTCTGAGCTCCAACCTGCTGTAAGCACCATCTGCTCTGAGCTCTATCTGCTCTGAGCACCATCTGCTCTGAGCTCCATCTTGCTTAGAGCTCTTTATTGCTCAGAATTCCATCTGCTCTGAGCACCATCTTGCTCTGAGCTCCATCTTGCTCTGAGCTCCAATCACTCTGAGCTCCATCTTACACTGAGCAACATCAGCTCTAAGCCCCATCTGCTCAGAGTTCCATCTTACTGTGAGCAATGTTTTCTCTGAGCCCCATGCTGCTCAGAGCTCCATCTGCCCCAAGCTTTAGCTTGCTTGGAATTCCAATCACTCTGAGCTCCATCTTGCTCTGAGCACTATCTACTTGGAACTCATGTTACTCTGGGCAATATCGGCTCCAAGTTTCTCAAAGCTCTGTCTGTTCCAAGTTCCATCTTGCTCGGAGCTCTAATCACTCTGAGCTCCAACCTGCTGTAAGCACCATCTGCTCTGAGCTCCATCTAAAACTGAGCAACATCTGCATCAAGCTCCATCTTGCTTAGAGCTCTTTATTGCTCAGAATTCCATCTGCTCTGAGCACCATCTTGCTCTGAGCTCCATCTTACACACAGGAACATCAGCTCCAAGCTCCATCTTGCTCTGAGCTCCATTTTGCTCTGAGCTCCATCTTGCCCAGAGCTCCAATTACTCCAAGCTCTGTCTTGCTCTGAGCACTATCTGCTTGAACCTTCTTCTTTCTTGGCGCTCCAGTCCTCTGAGCTCCATCTTGCTCTAAGCACCATCTGCTTGAGCTCCATCTCACTAAGAGCGCCAATCACTTCGAGCTCCATTTTGCTCTGAGCCCATCTACTCAGAGTTCCATCTTACTGTGAGCAATGCTTTCTCTGAGCCCCATGCTGCTCAGAGCTCCATCTGCCCCAAGCTTTAGCTTGCTTGGAATTCCAATCACTCTGAGCTCCATCTTGCTCTGAGCACTATCTACTTGGAACTCATGTTACTCTGGGCAATATCGGCTCCAAGTTTCTCAAAGCTCTGTCTGTTCCAAGTTCCATCTTGCTCGGAGCTCTAATCACTCTGAGCTCCAACCTGCTGTAAGCACCATCTGCTCTGAGCTCTATCTAAAACTGGGCAACATCTGCATCAAGCTCCATCTTGCTTAGAGCTCTTTATTGCTCAGAATTCCATCTGCTCTGAGCACCATCTTGCTCTGAGCTCCATCTTACACAGAGGAACATCAGCTCCAAGCTCCATCTTGCTTGGAGCTCCTTTTGCTCTGAGCTCTATCTGCTCTGAGCTCCAATCACTTCATGCTCCATCATGCTCTGAGCTCCATCTGCTCCAAGCTCCACCTTGCTCAGGGCTCCAATCACTCTGAGCTCCATCTTTGATTGAGCTCCATCTTGCTCTGAGCACCATCTGCTCTGAGCTCCATTTTCCTCTGAGACCATATGCTTGGAGCTCCATCTTACACTGAGCAACATCTGCTCCACGTTCCATCTTGTTTGGAGCTCCTTTCTTTCAGAGCTCTATCTACTCTGAGCTCAATCTTCTCTGAGCTCTGTCTTGCTTGGACCTCTAATCATTCTGAGCTCCATCTTGCTCTGAGCACCATCTGCTCTGAGCTCCATCTAAAACTGAGCAACATCAGCTCTAAGCCCCATCTGCTCAGAGTTCCATTTGCTCTGAGCTCCATCTTGCCCAGAGCTCCAATTACTCCAAGCTCCGTCTTGCTCTGAGCACTATCTGCTTGAACCTTCTTCTTTCTTGGAGCTCCAGTCCTCTGAGCTCCATCTTGCTCTGAGCACCATCTGCTTGAGCTCCATCTCGCTAAGAGCGCCAATCACTTGAGCTCCATTTTGCTCTGAGCCCATCTACTCAGAGTTCCATCTTACTGTGAGCAATGTTTTCTCCGAGCCCCATGCTGCTCAGAGCTCCATCTGCCCCAAGCTTTAGCTTGCTTGGAATTCAATCACTCTGAGCTCCATCTTGCTCTGAGCACTATCTACTTGGAACTCATGTTACTCTGGGCAATATCGGCTCCAAGTTTCTCAAAGCTCTGTCTGTTCCAAGTTCCATCTTGCTCGGAGCTCTAATCACTCTGAGCTCCAACCTGCTGTAAGCACCATCTGCTCTGAGCTCTATCTAAAACTGGGCAACATCTGCATCAAGCTCCATCTTGCTTAGAGCTCTTTATTGCTCAGAATTCCATCTGCTCTGAGCACCATCTTGCTCTGAGCTCCATCTTACACACAGGAACATCAGCTCCAAGCTCCATCTTGCTTGGAGCTCCATCTGCTCTGAGCTCCATCTGCTCTGAGCTCCAATCACTTCATGCTCCATCATGCTCTGAGCTCCATCTGCTCCAAGCTCCACCTTGCTCAGGGCTCCAATCACTCTGAGCTCCATCTTTGATTGAGCTCCATCTTGCTCTGAGCACCATCTGCTCTGAGCTCCATTTTCCTCTGAGACCATATGCTTGGAGCTCCATCTTACACTGAGCAACATCTGCTCCACGTTCCATCTTGTTTGGAGCTCCTTTCTTTCAGAGCTCTATCTACTCTGAGCTCAATCTTCTCTGAGCTCTGTCTTGCTTGGACCTCTAATCATTCTGAGCTCCATCTTGCTCTGAGCACCATCTGCTCTGAGCTCCATCTAAAACTGAGCAACATCAGCTCTAAGCCCCATCTGCTCAGAGTTCCATTTTGCTCTGAGCTCCATCTTGCCCAGAGCTCCAATTACTCCAAGCTCCGTCTTGCTCTGAGCACTATCTGCTTGAACCTTCTTCTTTCTTGGAGCTCCAGTCCTCTGAGCTCCATCTTGCTCTGAGCACCATCTGCTTGAGCTCCATCTCGCTAAGGCGCCAATCACTTGAGCTCCATTTTGCTCTGAGCCCATCTACTCAGAGTTCCATCTTACTGTGAGCAATGTTTTCTCTGAGCCCCATGCTGCTCAGAGCTCCATCTGCCCCAAGCTTTAGCTTGCTTGGAATTCCAATCACTCTGAGCTCCATCTTGCTCTGAGCACTATCTACTTGGAACTCATGTTACTCTGGGCAATATCGGCTCCAAGTTTCTCAAAGCTCTGTCTGTTCCAAGTTCCATCTTGCTCGGAGCTCTAATCACTCTGAGCTCCAACCTGCTGTAAGCACCATCTGCTCTGAGCTCTATCTAAAACTGGGCAACATCTGCATCAAGCTCCATCTTGCTTAGAGCTCTTTATTGCTCAGAATTCCATCTGCTCTGAGCACCATCTTGCTCTGAGCTCCATCTTACACACAGGAACATCAGCTCCAAGCTCCATCTTGCTTGGAGCTCCTTTTGCTCTGAGCTCTATCTGCTCTGAGCTCCAATCACTTCATGCTCCATCATGCTCTGAGCTCCATCTGCTCCAAGCTCCACCTTGCTCAGGGCTCCAATCACTCTGAGCTCCATCTTTGATTGAGCTCCATCTTGCTCTGAGCACCATCTGCTCTGAGCTCCATTTTCCTCTGAGACCATATGCTTGGAGCTCCATCTTACACTGAGCAACATCTGCTCCACGTTCCATCTTGTTTGGAGCTCCTTTCTTTCAGAGCTCTATCTACTCTGAGCTCAATCTTCTCTGAGCTCTGTCTTGCTTGGACCTCTAATCATTCTGAGCTCCATCTTGCTCTGAGCACCATCTGCTCTGAGCTCCATCTAAAACTGAGCAACATCTGCTCTGAGCTCCATCTGCTCTGAGCTCCATCTTGCTCTGAGCACCATCTTGCTCTGAGCTCCATCATGCTCTGAGCTCCATCTGCTCCAAGCTCCACCTTGCTCAGGGCTCCAATCACTCTGAGCTCCAATCACTCTGAGCTCCATCTTGCTCTGAGCACCATCTGCTCTGAGCTCCATTTTCCTCTGAGACCATATGCTTGAGCTCCATCTTACACTGAGCAACATCTGCTCCACGTTCCATCTTGTTTGGAGCTCCTTTTTTCAGAGCTCTATCTACTCTGAGCTCAATCTTCTCTGAGCTCTGTCTTGCTTGGACCTCTAATCATTCTGAGCTCCATCTTGCTCTGAGCACCATCTGCTCTGAGCTCCATCTTGCTCTGAGCACCATCTGCTTGAGCTCCATCTTGCTCTGAGCACCATCTGCTCTGAGCTCCATCTGCTCCAAGCTCCATCTTGCTCTGAGCTCCATCTTGCCCAGAGCTCCAATTACTCCAAGCTCCGTCTTGCTCTGAGCACTATCTGCTTGAACCTTCTTCTTTCTTGGAGCTCCAGTCCTCTGAGCTCCATCTGCTCTGAGCACCATCTGCTTGAGCTCCATCTCGCTAAGAGCGCCAATCACTTGAGCTCCATTTTGCTCTGAGCCCATCTACTCAGAGTTCCATCTTACTGTGAGCAATGTTTTCTGAGCCCCATGCTGCTCAGAGCTCCATCTGCCCCAAGCTTTAGCTTGCTTGGAATTCCAATCACTCTGAGCTCCATCTTTGATTGAGCTCCATCTTGCTCTGAGCACTATCTACTTGGAACTCATGTTACTCTGGGCAATATCGGCTCCAAGTTTCTCAAAGCTCTGTCTGTTCCAAGTTCCATCTTGCTCGGAGCTCTAATCACTCTGAGCTCCAACCTGCTGTAAGCACCATCTGCTCTGAGCTCTATCTAAAACTGGGCAACATCTGCATCAAGCTCCATCTTGCTTAGAGCTCTTTATTGCTCAGAATTCCATCTGCTCTGAGCACCATCTTGCTCTGAGCTCCATCTTACACAGAGGAACATCAGCTCCAAGCTCCATCTTGCTTGGAGCTCCTTTGCTCTGAGCTCCATCTGCTCTGAGCTCCAATCACTTCATGCTCCATCATGCTCTGAGCTCCATCTGCTCCAAGCTCCACCTTGCTCAGGGCTCCAATCACTCTGAGCTCCATCTTGCTCTGAGCACCATCTGCTCTGAGCTCCATTTTCCTCTGAGACCATATGCTTGGAGCTCCATCTTACACTGAGCAACATCTGCTCCACGTTCCATCTTGTTTGGAGCTCCTTTTTTCAGAGCTCTATCTACTCTGAGCTCAATCTTCTCTGAGCTCTGTCTTGCTTGGACCTCTAATCATTCTGAGCTCCATCTTGCTCTGAGCACCATCTGCTCTGAGCTCCATCTAAAACTGAGCAACATCAGCTCTAAGCCCCATCTGCTCAGAGTTCCATTTGCTCTGAGCTCCATCTTGCCCAGAGCTCCAATTACTCCAAGCTCCGTCTTGCTCTGAGCACTATCTGCTTGAACCTTCTTCTTTCTTGGAGCTCCAGTCCTCTGAGCTCCATCTTGCTCTGAGCACCATCTGCTTGAGCTCCATCTCGCTAAGAGCGCCAATCACTTGAGCTCCATTTTGCTCTGAGCCCATCTACTCAGAGTTCCATCTTACTGTGAGCAATGTTTTCTCTGAGCCCCATGCTGCTCAGAGCTCCATCTGCCCCAAGCTTTAGCTTGCTTGGAATTCAATCACTCTGAGCTCCATCTTGCTCTGAGCACTATCTACTTGGAACTCATGTTACTCTGGGCAATATCGGCTCCAAGTTTCTCAAAGCTCTGTCTGTTCCAAGTTCCATCTTGCTCGGAGCTCTAATCACTCTGAGCTCCAACCTGCTGTAAGCACCATCTGCTCTGAGCTCTATCTAAAACTGGGCAACATCTGCATCAAGCTCCATCTTGCTTAGAGCTCTTTATTGCTCAGAATTCCATCTGCTCTGAGCACCATCTTGCTCTGAGCTCCATCTTACACAGAGGAACATCAGCTCCAAGCTCCATCTTGCTTGGAGCTCCTTTGCTCTGAGCTCTATCTGCTCTGAGCTCCAATCACTTCATGCTCCATCATGCTCTGAGCTCCATCTGCTCCAAGCTCCACCTTGCTCAGGGCTCCAATCACTCTGAGCTCCATCTTTGATTGAGCTCCATCTTGCTCTGAGCACCATCTGCTCTGAGCTCCATTTTCCTCTGAGACCATATGCTTGAGCTCCATCTTACACTGAGCAACATCTGCTCCACGTTCCATCTTGTTTGGAGCTCCTTTTTTCAGAGCTCTATCTACTCTGAGCTCAATCTTCTCTGAGCTCTGTCTTGCTTGGACCTCTAATCATTCTGAGCTCCATCTTGCTCTGAGCACCATCTGCTCTGAGCTCCATCTAAAACTGAGCAACATCAGCTCTAAGCCCCATCTGCTCAGAGTTCCATTTGCTCTGAGCTCCATCTTGCCCAGAGCTCCAATTACTCCAAGCTCCGTCTTGCTCTGAGCACTATCTGCTTGAACCTTCTTCTTTCTTGGAGCTCCAGTCCTCTGAGCTCCATCTTGCTCTGAGCACCATCTGCTTGAGCTCCATCTCGCTAAGAGCGCCAATCACTTGAGCTCCATTTTGCTCTGAGCCCATCTACTCAGAGTTCCATCTTACTGTGAGCAATGTTTTCTCTGAGCCCCATGCTGCTCAGAGCTCCATCTGCCCCAAGCTTTAGCTTGCTTGGAATTCAATCACTCTGAGCTCCATCTTGCTCTGAGCACTATCTACTTGGAACTCATGTTACTCTGGGCAATATCGGCTCCAAGTTTCTCAAAGCTCTGTCTGTTCCAAGTTCCATCTTGCTCGGAGCTCTAATCACTCTGAGCTCCAACCTGCTGTAAGCACCATCTGCTCTGAGCTCTATCTAAAACTGGGCAACATCTGCATCAAGCTCCATCTTGCTTAGAGCTCTTTATTGCTCAGAATTCCATCTGCTCTGAGCACCATCTTGCTCTGAGCTCCATCTTACACAGAGGAACATCAGCTCCAAGCTCCATCTTGCTTGGAGCTCCTTTGCTCTGAGCTCTATCTGCTCTGAGCTCCAATCACTTCATGCTCCATCATGCTCTGAGCTCCATCTGCTCCAAGCTCCACCTTGCTCAGGGCTCCAATCACTCTGAGCTCCATCTTTGATTGAGCTCCATCTTGCTCTGAGCACCATCTGCTCTGAGCTCCATTTTCCTCTGAGACCATATGCTTGGAGCTCCATCTTACACTGAGCAACATCTGCTCCACGTTCCATCTTGTTTGGAGCTCCTTTTTTCAGAGCTCTATCTACTCTGAGCTCAATCTTCTCTGAGCTCTGTCTTGCTTGGACCTCTAATCATTCTGAGCTCCATCTTGCTCTGAGCACCATCTGCTCTGAGCTCCATCTAAAACTGAGCAACATCAGCTCTAAGCCCCATCTGCTCAGAGTTCCATTTTGCTCTGAGCTCCATCTTGCCCAGAGCTCCAATTACTCCAAGCTCCGTCTTGCTCTGAGCACTATCTGCTTGAACCTTCTTCTTTCTTGGAGCTCCAGTCCTCTGAGCTCCATCTTGCTCTGAGCACCATCTGCTTGAGCTCCATCTCGCTAAGAGCGCCAATCACTTGAGCTCCATTTTGCTCTGAGCCCATCTACTCAGAGTTCCATCTTACTGTGAGCAATGTTTTCTGAGCCCCATGCTGCTCAGAGCTCCATCTGCCCCAAGCTTTAGCTTGCTTGGAATTCAATCACTCTGAGCTCCATCTTGCTCTGAGCACTATCTACTTGGAACTCATGTTACTCTGGGCAATATCGGCTCCAAGTTTCTCAAAGCTCTGTCTGTTCCAAGTTCCATCTTGCTCGGAGCTCTAATCACTCTGAGCTCCAACCTGCTGTAAGCACCATCTGCTCTGAGCTCTATCTAAAACTGGGCAACATCTGCATCAAGCTCCATCTTGCTTAGAGCTCTTTATTGCTCAGAATTCCATCTGCTCTGAGCACCATCTTGCTCTGAGCTCCATCTTACACAGAGGAACATCAGCTCCAAGCTCCATCTTGCTTGGAGCTCCTTTGCTCTGAGCTCCATCTGCTCTGAGCTCCAATCACTTCATGCTCCATCATGCTCTGAGCTCCATCTGCTCCAAGCTCCACCTTGCTCAGGGCTCCAATCACTCTGAGCTCCATCTTTGATTGAGCTCCATCTTGCTCTGAGCACCATCTGCTCTGAGCTCCATTTTCCTCTGAGACCATATGCTTGGAGCTCCATCTTACACTGAGCAACATCTGCTCCACGTTCCATCTTGTTTGGAGCTCCTTTTTTCAGAGCTCTATCTACTCTGAGCTCAATCTTCTCTGAGCTCTGTCTTGCTTGGACCTCTAATCATTCTGAGCTCCATCTTGCTCTGAGCACCATCTGCTCTGAGCTCCATCTAAAACTGAGCAACATCAGCTCTAAGCCCCATCTGCTCAGAGTTCCATTTTGCTCTGAGCTCCATCTTGCCCAGAGCTCCAATTACTCCAAGCTCCGTCTTGCTCTGAGCACTATCTGCTTGAACCTTCTTCTTTCTTGGAGCTCCAGTCCTCTGAGCTCCATCTTGCTCTGAGCACCATCTGCTTGAGCTCCATCTCGCTAAGAGCGCCAATCACTTCGAGCTCCATTTTGCTCTGAGCCCATCTACTCAGAGTTCCATCTTACTGTGAGCAATGTTTTCTCTGAGCCCCATGCTGCTCAGAGCTCCATCTGCCCCAAGCTTTAGCTTGCTTGGAATTCAATCACTCTGAGCTCCATCTTGCTCTGAGCACTATCTACTTGGAACTCATGTTACTCTGGGCAATATCGGCTCCAAGTTTCTCAAAGCTCTGTCTGTTCCAAGTTCCATCTTGCTCGGAGCTCTAATCACTCTGAGCTCCAACCTGCTGTAAGCACCATCTGCTCTGAGCTCTATCTAAAACTGGGCAACATCTGCATCAAGCTCCATCTTGCTTAGAGCTCTTTATTGCTCAGAATTCCATCTGCTCTGAGCACCATCTTGCTCTGAGCTCCATCTTACACAGAGGAACATCAGCTCCAAGCTCCATCTTGCTTGGAGCTCCTTTGCTCTGAGCTCTATCTGCTCTGAGCTCCAATCACTTCATGCTCCATCATGCTCTGAGCTCCATCTGCTCCAAGCTCCACCTTGCTCAGGGCTCCAATCACTCTGAGCTCCATCTTTGATTGAGCTCCATCTTGCTCTGAGCACCATCTGCTCTGAGCTCCATTTTCCTCTGAGACCATATGCTTGGAGCTCCATCTTACACTGAGCAACATCTGCTCCACGTTCCATCTTGTTTGGAGCTCCTTTCTTCAGAGCTCTATCTACTCTGAGCTCAATCTTCTCTGAGCTCTGTCTTGCTTGGACCTCTAATCATTCTGAGCTCCATCTTGCTCTGAGCACCATCTGCTCTGAGCTCCATCTAAAACTGAGCAACATCAGCTCTAAGCCCCATCTGCTCAGAGTTCCATTTTGCTCTGAGCTCCATCTTGCCCAGAGCTCCAATTACTCCAAGCTCCGTCTTGCTCTGAGCACTATCTGCTTGAACCTTCTTCTTTCTTGGAGCTCCAGTCCTCTGAGCTCCATCTTGCTCTGAGCACCATCTGCTTGAGCTCCATCTCGCTAAGAGCGCCAATCACTTGAGCTCCATTTTGCTCTGAGCCCATCTACTCAGAGTTCCATCTTACTGTGAGCAATGTTTTCTCTGAGCCCCATGCTGCTCAGAGCTCCA